>JAUTBQ010189135.1:0-10435 GCA_032361185.1 Lepetodrilus ovalis | reverse complement strand
TAATAGCAAAATGTTTGAAGACTTTGATTTTAGGCTTGTCAAAACCTCCAATGGGACCTCATTATAGATTTTGAGTGATTACTGCTACATGAAGCTGGCATATAAACTTCGACTGTCGACCACTTTGAAAGCATTCATTTTCATGTATAGGCCTTTAAAGATTAATATAGTATTAAAATTAAGTTACTTGAAGTGCTCTGTCGCCTGCCATGTGTATACATGTACACATAATAGCAGCAGATCAACAATTAGGAAAGAATGTAAACCAAAATAATAGCAGTTGATTGACACAAAATTGAGATATTTTAAAATGGAAAGTCAATAAATTAATCACCAAAGATTCAAGATGGCTGTCAAATTAGAATTTCTCGAGTAGATACATGTTTACCATTGGTTTCAATGTAATTCCTGTCCTTATAAATGTATGTTTAGTCACCAAAATCAGGATTTTACCCGGACTATAAGTCAATATAGTGAAAACAGGATGTTTCTGTAGGCCATTTTTCAAAATGGCCGCCATTGGGGTCACGGGACAAATCTGCGATGGCCCTATAGCTAAATATTTTCCTCATGGCCTGTTCTTACGGTATACCAAATGTTATGCTTTCATCACTAAATGAACATTTGTTCAGTGACCAATCCGCCTGATTATTAAGAACCCCTATAACTTTATGTCACGGCTTATCACTTCCTAACGCGCCAGTTTAGGAGTGTTTTAACGAAGATGTTTTATCGAGGTCTTAAAGTTAGGAGGGGATACACTTCCTAGCAAATGGCGATCTGGTGCCTATTTTTCTTAATACTGGATAATATAATATAATATAATATAAGTTACTAGCGTGATTTCCATGGTGTATGCCTACCCCAGTCAGCAAAGCCTAGCGAGAACGATTTTGTTTCGACGTCGGAAAAAAAAACTTCTGGAAAAAGACGCGATCTAAAAATCGCCTTGTTCACATTATCCGGGGGAAATATACAAGTGCATTTAGTTTTAATGTATATTTATTGAAATGATAAATATTGTACATTATTTTGGTGATATCGGTGGCAAAATAATTTACTAAATAAACAATCAAAATAATATTATAAGTGAATCGCGGAAAGAGGTGTGTCCAGCAGTTCCTCATGTAGTAGTAGTAGTAGTAGTAGTAGTAGTAGTAGTGTCATGTTTTTCAGTCATCCGAAACAAAATCCAAGTTACAAAATCTTCCTCATGTTCAATAGCTGCATCGCAAGCTCTTGGACCTACCATAGCATGTTGAGAAGAACACTTTCCTCTGCTATATTTGAGAAGAACACTTTCCTCTGGTATCACAACATTTCGATGATGGTCTTCTGGGCTGATGGAATACCAGTGGGCCTTCCCAAGGAAGGCCCACTGGTATTCCATCAGCCCAGAAGACCATCATCGAAATGTTGTGGTTTCTAGTCAGCGATATCTGGGCCTCGATAATGATGTTATTAACTTCAATGAAAAGCAGTGGTTTGAGCCTGTGGAGTTAGCCTGGGGTGTGATTTGAGCCTGCTAATATTGAGTTAGCACTGTCTACATTTCTTTTATGTTTTTCTTTTTGTAGCAATTCTTACATATTTGAAGTAGAAATTTTAAAATACACCTATTACATTCCTAGTGTGAATAGCTTTCCAAAATTGTATAACCTTTTAGGTTTATTCATGTTTAAGTCAATAAAATCTTTAAAAAAGAAAACGTTACAAAAAAACTGGATTTTTAAATGGTTACTATATGGATTAGACACTTAAAATAGTCTTTATTACACTCCTGAAATGAAAAGCTATCAAAAAATGTAAAATAATTTTGACTTACATTAAGTTTTCTTTTCATGAAAATATTGCGTATTTTAGGTGGAAAAGTACATATGGTTCACCGGTTCTCATTTCTTAGATATCGGATATAAGAACTTAAAACTAACTGTATTACATTGCTGGTATCCTAGGCTTTACAAAAAGGTATAACATTATTAATCTATTTTTGAAAACAATTTTTTAATTGATGTTTTCCTTTTACTTGTGAAAAGTATCGATTTTCTTGTATTTTCCACTTTAAGTCATTGTTTCTTGTTATTGGTAGTAGACACTTAAAACAAAGTGTTTTCCAATGCTGGTCCAATTAGCTTTCCAGAAAGGTATGACACTGTTGGTTGTTAATTGTTTATATAGTTCATATTTTGTTTTTTATCAATTTTTCGCTTTGATGTCAGAATTGGCAGAATGAGTTTCTGTTTCACTTTTCGTTTAACGTCTCTCGTTTCTAAAGTATTTCACTTAACAATATAACAAAAGTTGTCCTGAAATACTGAGATCCTGAGCTTTCCAAAAATATATAACATGATAGGCTGAAAAAAGTTTTGTTTTAAACTCTGACATCCCTACATTCAGTTGACATGACATGTACCTGTCACATGATGACGTTTTATTGCAATGTTTTTATTTTATTTTTATTTGTATTAATGTGTAAAACATGACTATACAATGTCTATGACCATTGTGATCTTCTTACTGGACAGGGACCTGTGTCATTTAATATTTCAGTCGTAGTCTACCACTTTCAGAAGCAAAAAGCATTCAAGGGAAATAACTATGTAATTATTATTTCTTTCTGGAAAGTCGGACGTAAACATAAATGGAGAGCTAAATATCTTACTGACAAGAAAAAAACACACCAAAAAAATAAAACCTCAACTTATTTCAACATTTTCTGCTATCTCTGCCATCTCATTTATAGCACTACTGATATAGCATTTGCGTACCATTTTGACACCAATATTGAAGGGGTAGGGTTCATTTAGTAACTCCGAAATGATTTCTGGTGTGTATATCAATGTGTATATTAATGGACAATGTATACCATATTAAAGGAAATTGAATTGTCTTTCCAGTAATAGGAATTGTGAATGTGCGATGCATATTCACATCTTTACTACCACTCAAACTATATTGATTCGCCAATTCTTAAAAATTCTAGGCAAGAATAAATCAAGTAAAATGATATTTTAACTGATTTAGTCTCTTTATGTGTTAATTTGAAGTTGAGACACGCAATGGTAGTGAAGGCAAATTTAGAACTTTTAATCACATACAGTCTGAGTAGCATGAGAAAATCCAAGACGGCTGCCATAGTGCATGCCAAACATTGAACTATTCTCATATTATTGCAATCTGAGGAGATAAAGACATAAATTAAATATCTTCTGGGGTGTTTTCTGACCCAAGGACTCCATTTCCATCATTTCCACCAAATTTCAAGATGACGGGCATATCCATTTCAAATAAAACTGAAATCAAAGGCAGAAAATACTAATTACCGTTCATCAATACCCAATACATGAATACTGTTACTAAACTAACTGGGTGGTATTCTATATATGGAGTTCTAATGGATATTATCCTTGAATACATCACAAATGTATGATGCTAAATTTATTTTAATGCCCTAAATAGTATCACACAATAGAGGACAACCATCGCCATGGTTATACTAGCCTCATAAGCATTTCCACAGTAAGGGAAGCCGCCAGGGCCATAGCTACCGAACTGAAGAAAGTATGGGAAGTCGGCAACAAATGCTACACAAACTTTAAGACAAAGAGACTTGAGAGCAACTCACCAATCAAGAAATTCCATGAACCGATGAAACTGAAGAATCTCAAGACGTTCAGCAACCTCGCCAAGAAGGAAATCAGAATCAGCAACAGATCAGTAATTTTCCAAGCGGACAAGCCTTTCTTTGGACAAATTATTGTGTTACAGAGATGCACTCTCATCTTCTTGGCACCTTACCATGAGCAATATGTGAATGGATGACAATAATTAGTATAACAATAATAATAATAACAATAATAACAGTAATGCGTACGGCTGCTGCTACTGATAATTAATAATGATGTAAAAATAACAACTACAACTACTACTCCTCCTCCTGTTACTACTACTACTACTACTGCTGCTATTACTGCTACTACTACTACTACTACTACTACGACTACTACTACTACTACGACTACGACTACGACTATGTCTACTAGTACTACCACTACTACAATTATTGTTGCTGTTGTTTTTCTTATATATAATTATTATTACTACTGTTATTGTTGTTATTATTAATAATAATATTATTATTTTAACTATTATTAGTATTATTATTACTATAATATTATTATTATGCATCCACGTGCAAACTGGATCACCTATGTATTTCTGGCCTATATTAGTTAGTAAGTTGATATTATTTAAAAGATTTCCCACCCCCGTTTCAGGTTTGACGGACGCACATAATGTTGTAACGTCGTCAGATATGAAGTGACACACACAGTTACAACATACGGATCATCGGGGAGATACATGTACATGTTTGTGTATATAAGCTATTATAACGTTGATACGAAGGTCAGGCAGGTGCGACCACGTATAGGCCTATACGACATCCCCGGGGATTAAATTAGCATTAAACTGTAAAATATTGTTTATTTCTAGAAGCAATAGTATCCTTGCTTTTAGATTTGGTTCACTACTAAAATAATGTAAAGGTCTAATTAACTACCAAAATATAATTTTTTGAAGATTTAAAGTACACATTATTTGAATCACGTGGGAGTGTGTGTAGGAGTATATACTATAGAAATGTTGTACTTGGGCTATATGTTCCGGTGAAGTCATTGTACAGAACTGTAAATCTGAACATCCGTGTATTCAAGACATTTTGTGCTGATTAATGTCCGCATTCCCGTTGTCTCATGTCGACATAAAACCATCTGAACATGACTCATAGAATTAAACAATTTACAATTTACATAAAATATGAGATCATGTGTGGCCTAACTGAATCTGTCTTTATGAAGAGGCACGATGCCAACAAACTACTCACCCTCTCAACGTTCAATAATGTCCGGGGTTGTGTTGAGAAGTTCAAATCGTCCGAGGGACAGGTAATATCCTCAGGGTTGCGCTACAGCTCTGAGACACGGGGCTCACAACATGGGGAGGGGGACGATAAATCTGGTCCTTGCTCAAACGTGACGGATTGGACATAAAAATAACAAAACTGTCTGAAGGAAAATGCTTCCCCTCTGACATTACCCTATATTCGTCTCTTATACCAGACTTGTCAATCTGCACGTCCATTGTTTTTAAGTCGTTGAAATTTTAATATTTAGATTTGATTAAATCGACTATGGGTTTAACTTGGATATTATTTCCGTGCGCATGGACTTTTCTCCGTGTGTGCCTACCATCTACAGCTGCCAGCTCATAATTAGACCAAAATATGATTAAAATTAGCTTTTCATTTGACATAAATTATTTACTTGTAATTCACTTCTTTTGCATCCTTTAATTTATTTGAAAGTTGTCTTATTAACGACAGTACTTGCAATTGTATTACTGAACTACATATAGTTACGGCATTTTTACAATAAAGTGTTCCAAGAATGTTCATTTGACGTCCAAAATGACCTAAATTTGCATGCGTTTTTTTAGGTAGAGGGCTAAAGGTTGTCCTACAATTAAATATGACTATTCTGCAGAGACTAAAATGGAATTGAGCTCCATTGATACACCCCATTTAATTGCAGGGTACCACAACATAGGCAAACATGAAATATGCCGTCAGTAGATAAAAATTGCTTAACATTTCGTCGCCTGAGCACCAGAGTGTTCTAAGTCCATTTTAAATAATAATGGAGTTAACGTTATGTTCTATCTCCTTGCAAAGTCTCAGCCTCAATACTATATAGCAAAATAAATAGGCTAAAACGTGTTTTCGGCGCAAAAAGTTGTTCTAACTCCACAGTCTAATATATATAATAGAACAATCTGACATGGTACAATGTAATTTTCATAAGATTATGTGATTAAAGAAGAGTTTTAGACATAAAACACTATAGAACTCACATTTTAGTGCTTCGGTTTTAGAAAAATGTTCTATATCCAAACAAAAATGTTCATTTTTACGAAAACTAACAGGATTTAACATTTACTTTATTAGGCATACCATAATCTACCTTTTAATAAGGACATAATATTATGATATAAAACTTCTCGAAACCGTTGTAGTGGGAGTTAGAATAGACTGGTTCACAGGCGACGGTTTCAGAGTTATATACATGTTGGTAACGTAGCAATGGTTACTGTGTACTTTCGCCGCACATCTACCTAGCTAAGCGTACTGTATTTATCACAGAAGCCTATACAACATTCCGGTTACTCTGCTACCATCTCAGTTGGGCTTGTATCCAAATAAGTACGTGTTAGTACGTGTACATACATCTACAGGAACAGTGGGTACGTTCTTTCTCGTGTTGTCTGTCAAGGATATATAAATATGTATGTATGCATATACAAATCAGCAGGTATTCACTGCATCAACATGTCCGTTTACGTTACGTAGCGTTCACCGTCTTTACTTAATTCAAGACTCGTCGTTATGACTGACGTTTGCAGAGGTCACTGTTGGAAGACACAGTAGTTTAAACAAAAACCAACATATTAATGATATAGAAGAACAACCTTCTTAGTACGGAATCTACGAATGTCTTCTTGTTTGTCCAAATAGACCAAATGTATCTTGCTTGGTGCTTCACTTCCACAATTGAATATGAATGTGAATAGTTGCATTGTACCAACTCCATATGATAACATGCGTCTTGAGATTGGATTTTAAAATGTCAATATTATAAGCGCCATTTATTTTGTGTGAAAGTGTGTGGAAGAGTGGTATAGTATGGTAGACGGAACATTCCACTATAATGTACAAGGATAGGTTGATTCGAATGTACAAACTAGCAGTATGTATCTTGGCTTCTATTATACACATGTCAAGGGAGATAACTGAAAACGTTCTGTTACTTTCCTATAAGATCAGTTGAATGCATTAAAGACAAGATAATTATGTGTCCGTAACCGTAATTCATATAAAATATTAACTTTTTGTTAACTATCGAATGTTGGGTAATAAGTGCATTAGTAAATAACACCTTTTGGGTGATCAAATCAAGATTAGGTAGTCTCAGATATAAATTCGTTTGTCCGTTATATAGGTCAATCTGCCGTAATAGTATGCCTTTAAAAACGTTGGTATTACAAGTAAATATTGTGTTCGTGATGTAAAACTTCTGCTAGAACACATGGTACGATAAGATCACCTATGTAGTCAGCGTATTTTCCCTTAAGAAATTTACATGTAATGCCCAATATTTTAAAGTCATTTCTGGTAACCAATGCAACTGTTTTGAAACTGAATAGCATTGTTTAGATGATTTAATGATAGCATTCGGCCTGCACTGTCCAGTCGGTAGTGTGGTATACTGTCCATAGTCTCAGAAGATGAAAGTAAATAATTTAAACATAAATTAATATTGAATGGTATTAGCTTTATATGAAAGGAACCGCTGAAAGAAAAACGCTTTACTTTTGTTTTCTAGAAATGTGGAATTGCTTAACTGACCATGGAGGATATTTTGAATAGGAATACTTGGCTGAGATCAAGGTGTGAAACAGATTAGTTTTGTGGAAGACTTATTTTGTGCAATAGTGGAATAGGATTACAGATTTGACCAATGCGTGTGCCGCATCTGCAGTTATAAGGGACCGAATGTTATATACAAATACAAAACAAAACAGTTTTTTAATGTGCTACCGGAAATATCATCTCATTAATTGAATGGCAGATGTCATAAATTAAAATTCGTTAAATTATTAATATTGGTGACTCAACGTTCTATTAAATGATTGCAAGGTCATGAAATATTTACTTTCCTAGTCATTTCCACGTGCTTCAGGATCATGTCAACCTACAGTTATTTGCGCATATGATTCATCTGCCTGTGTATTGCTAAGCGTAAATACGATGTGTAGGTCTTGTTATGCTTCACACGATATTTCAAGTCCATTAAAAACGTGCATCAAGAAATATTCTGTATATTTAAGTTGATGCATTTAGCTAATTTCACACTGGTCAAAATATTTGGTGTGGGATATGTAGCATACTGCGATAATACAGGCGGAACAACAGGCATAGATGGCTGTAAATATCTGGGGGCCTGTTCTCGAAACAATCGTACGACACTCTTAAGGATACTTAACGCAAATACGCGAAGAATTTCGTAAGAACGTTTCGAGACTAGGCCCCTGGGTATTCTTTCACAAAGCTTTCTTATCAACTAAGAGACCATAGCGCTCTCTTAGCAGTACATTAGCTAGTGGATAAGAGAGCTTCGTGAAAGGATACCCAGACTTGTATATACACTAAGCGTTAACGGAACCGTCACATCGTGATATAGTAGGTTCTCTGCTACATATCGTTAGGTATAGGAAGTATTTCACTAACACACCATCCACCTGAAAAATACTTCCAATAGTCTCCATCAGTGCAATGTAAACCACATATTATCAGTGAAGTGAGAAGTAAACCACATATTATCAGTGAAGTGAGATAGAATATACATGTATTGAAATACAAATACTGCGCTTGGTGACAGAAAGTGAGAGGTCATCAAACGCTCTAGATAGTTGTCTCTTCCCGTGTCAACGTCCTTAGATATGTTTTTTTAAAGATTGCCATGTATGTCTTTGTTGTGCTGTGACTACAGATACACTATAACAGCTGATACCGATGCTCATCTAACTATGGCTGTCTCGTACCGTCAAAGGCAGATTAGTACACCATTACAATATGTCACTCTTGAAAAAGAAATCGGAATTGCATCTTTATTTTTTGGTTTTCACGGTGAAATCTAGATATGTACAACGTATAAATAGTATTCTTGACATTCAAAGCTAATAGTATTACTATAGACAGATCGATTGTCTTTGTGCGAATATGTTTTAATGCCATAGTTCTCAATAATACACGTCGTTGTCGGTGGCTATGAGGTGTCTCGGGATCACATAGACGGGAGCGTCCGGATTATAATACACTGCAGGCTGTGGCACATCCTCCTCTTCCACATCCAGCATATCAGTGAAGTCATCCGGAGAGAAGCACGTCAGTTGCACACCACAGAAGAGAGCAAATACTGACCCCACAAACACCAGGTACAGACCGGAGGAAAACGTTATGTGGTTAGAGGCCTCGTACACCGTGAAGACGATGGATCCCGACAGACCGATCACCCCTGGAATGTAGACATGTCTGGTTAAACGTCATGCGGGCATAATATGCTTCCTGCAAGTTAGGAACTAATAGAACATTCTCAAATGATTTTGACTGAATCAGCAGGCAGGAGGGTTTCAGCGGAGATAATTATAAATATTAATTACATATACGATTCTATACAGTAAACAATGCTAACTTTCCTGTGCAGATATGCTATTACACACCGAGTTCACAGAAACAACAGATTGGAAAATAATAACTAATCATTATGCATGAACTTAACCAATGGATATAACGGCGCATATACTTTGATAATCTCCAAATCCAGACCAGTATGCCTACTTAACATCCATAGAATAGATGATAAGTAGGTAAAATAGTCGGTGTTTCGAGGATGAAACTTTGGCAACCTATCCTACGTATCCTACCCACTGAATTTACCGTGCATTGTTAAGTAGGTCTGACCTGGGCGTCTCTAAAACCCTCATGACTCAAATGCATTTTGAATTGTTGTTTTCAGTTAACAAATAGAACTTAATGTTTTAGAGGAATGAAAATCTAAACTCGAACATATAAAGAAAATTTAGTGACTTGATTGTTTCGAAAACTCAAGCACTTTAATACTGTGAATAGAACTGTTTGTTTGTGTCTTTCTTGTTGTTATTGTTATTGTATCATCATCATAGGTAGCATCATCACCATCACCATCATCATCATCATCATCACCATCATCATCATGCTAACGTCATTATTAGGCTATTATTAGTTATTTAACGGTAGTTTCTGTAATATACCTATCATTAATTAGCCGCCATTCTATATTCAAAGCATTTCTTACTCAGTTATGTCGAATGGCCATCTTATGATCATGATGTACTCGTATACTGTTAAATCTGTAATTCGGTAAAGTATGCAAACATAAGAGCTAGTTTAAACACAGCGTAGGAGGTATGTAAGTGTGTCTTGACGGGGACAGGTCAGTGTGAATGTTAACAAACAGAGAGAGTATGCAAATAGAGGTCACCTGTACATATACACACAGAGGGGAGGCCACAACGGTCACACTTGACTGCGTAGAGGTGTCGACTGCTACAGTTCAACTTCCAGATCGTGGAGACGCTGGCGCAGTAGAGGCCTAGTGCTAGAACCTCCAGAGCTCGTACTGTGTTCAACCAGCCTGCAATCACCATGTACGTCATTGTATTCGCTAAGAGCTATTGTATTGCGTGCACGGACATGAGAGAGAGGAGGAGATGGAGAGAGAGAGAGAGAGAGAGAGAGAGAGAGAGAGATAGTGAGAGAGAGAGGGAGAGAGAGAGGGGG
>JAUTBQ010189134.1:0-23504 GCA_032361185.1 Lepetodrilus ovalis | reverse complement strand
ACACACACACACACACACACACACACACACACTCACACACTCACACACACACACACACACACACACACACACACACAGACCTCAAGACACACACCACAAACTAACCTAAGAAATATACATGCAAGATAAATTTCATTGTCAGTCAACTGTCAAACTGTCTTGTCGACACTTCCTGAAGTGTCACTGAGAAGCATCAGATCCACTTTAATGCATGTACATTTACTCTCAACATCACATGCACTCACCCCACCCACCCTCAAAATATCCCCTCACCCCTCCTCCCTATTTCCCCCACCCCCCAGGCTTGCCATGTGACATAAGACAAATATTTGGCTGGACCCATTTGGATAAGCTCGTCTAGTGACTTAAGTCTTTGTACAGTTGTCACTGTCAATCTCAAGCAGCTAACTAAAGCCTGAATTAACATATATATAGCGCAATCAGCGTGTAATATACAACCTCTCAACCCCATAGTCTTTGTTCAACTTGCCACAGAGGAAACAATATTGGGTTTGAATCTGTTTACCTTGTAAAATGACTGGAAAACTCTTTGTGCTGTGACTATAGCAACATTTGGGTTGCGTTTATTTTCTGCTGTAATAAGGATGATTTCTTTTGTATAAGCAGAGTCAATTTCTGATTGCATTTTGCTTCAACGTACATGTATGGGAAATCTTATATCTTTGACATATATACTGAAAATGAACTGGTAATGCATTTTGCAAATGGGATATTTTGAGCATTGGCTCTGTTCTTGCTTAAAGTATGCTCTTCACTCGTCAATAGTTTATTTTTAGTTTTAATGTCTTTTACATGAATAAACACTAAAATTGAGCACTTTGTTTTTATGGTCTAAAATGTTGTTTCAAGGAAATTCCTGAAATCTATGCGACTATAACATTGAAATGTACATTATTTACCGTGACGTTGACTTTGAAATAGACATGCTATTAAACGGGTGAAATGTACAACTAATTGACGTTATGAGTGACATGTCTATAGGGCTTCATGGCCAAAAGTACTGCTACCATATTTATCATCATTATCAACATCATTTAGAGTGTTATTACATGAAGTGGGGAGGGGATTCGATGGGGGAAGGAGCAGGGGGAATCTGGGGGTCTGTAAGCTGAAATGAAGCCCAGTAAATGCAGGTTAGTCGTACATTACGTTGTACATTATGTCACAGCTGTCAAAAACATTGGCATGAGAAGGGGGTCATTAGGAACAAATTGCTATTGGTCAAGAAGTCCAGTCATTATAAAGTCATATACACTGGTCAGATACTGGTCATTATGTAGACAAATGGACATTGGTCAAAGGTAGGAGGAGTCATAAACTTGTTGCCAGCTTGGAGATAATCTCTGATAATATCTGATAAGAAATTATCGCATACTATTTGTCAATGTCAGACTTCCATCCATTTCACAGGTGGTCAGTTGATGTTTATTCCCTGACCAATGTCCAAAACTTTGAACTTTGACATGTGCAATCCCTGCTTCTATAAAAATTTATGACCAAAACATTTGAACTTTAACATGGCCATACCTGCTTCTATAAACATATATGACCATGTTACCATCCATAAATTGCTGTTAGTTTCCCAGTAAAACATGCTTCATTTAAGACTTAAAGTGGCCATCCAACATGGTAACTACACCTTTAAATCATCGTAAAGTCCCCGGAGTATTAAAATTTAAAGAGATATCTAGCTGGACAATTGAAGCTTGGCTGGCTACTGGACCACCTTTCTTAGATTTACATTGTATTTAGTCTGTAAACATAAGCATAAACATAAGCTTGCAATAAACCTTCCGATTTTTTGAATATTAATTGATAACTGAAAGGTTCTAAAATTTTATCTCTATGTGAAATTGGCGTAAATTTGAAATATTATTGGAATAATATTTCGACAAGCGCTCGACGATTCCGCATTTAAGAAATTCAGCTACAAAAGGTTTTGTGAAGTTGGTCACTAGTCAAGACTGACCATATTCTAAGTGGGTTGTCAAAACAATGTCTGGATGCGGATGTGGTCAGATAGCCGAGACTATCGGTGTAATGTACAGGATTAGAGTCCATCAACACACTGACCACTGGTCAAGGACTTCATTGGTCAGGGATGGCCACTTATGACACAATCTCTTCGGTCCCATCTCTCAGCTGGAATAACCTCTTCTTTTATGCCATATTTCAGATTAATATCATAATTTTCCTTTCTAAATTTATCAATTTGGTGGTTATATAGTCCAAGAGGCCATAGAGTGTAATTGTCTTTGGATCGGGTTAAATGGTATTTATGTTGCGCAGACTAGAACACATGATTTCTTCGTGAGACTGTTCCAATGGGTGAAGAGACTGACCACTTATGACACAATACCTTGTGTCAACACTTATGCTCACCAGTGATGTAACTAATAGGATTACTGTTCTGTCCCTGTTAGCTGCACAAACTGGGTGCTGTAACAGCACAATACCGGAACTGACCAGAACATTGTTATTGTTAGTTTAGCAATACTGCCTGGGTCAATGTTAGACTTCATTGAAGGGAATTACACAGAGTAATTTGTTTATGTTGTATACATTGAATTAAAGGGACAATCTTGCACTTATAACGTTTTATATGCATTTTGTTTTGGTGGAAAGCGATGGGATTTTTGTACTGAGAGAGAGGTGGTGTCATGACATTTTCTACGTTTATCAATCATATTTTATGTGGTGCTTAATCCTGCTTGTATTACTTATTAATCTATGTGTATTGGCCCATATTCACTAGCATCTGCACATTATTTCAATATTTATTTTTAAAGAGGTCAAATCTAATAATAACAATGTACTTGTATCAACATTTCAATTCAGTACAAAATATATCAAATATTATTCAAGTAATCTTTATGCGAATTGTATTTTTATGCAAGAAAGATTTCAGCTGTTGTTTTTGGTGATATTTATAGATTGCCGCGAACATTCAAAGCAAATCTCTAGGTTACCCAGTAGGCATATAGGCAGGATATGTGGGTGATACGTGGGTGATACAGAACATAAACCCGCAAATATTTCTTGCGTTATTTACATCTTTGAGGTCCGGCAACTCATTGGTTGGTTGTTGCGACAGAGGTGATATTTGCGTGTCAGATTGGCCCCCCTAGTACTTTTCCTTTGTCTCGTAAAGAACAGAGAAGGAAAAAAAAATCAATGAACAGACGTAGTGGGTCTTGGAGACAGAAAAGAAATGTGCCCACCTATGTAGCCTTTTGATGTGCGGAGAACTGCTTCGCAAAATAGACTTAGTACTTTTATCTTTTCTCTTAGCATAGGTCATCTTCTGACTTGAACATGGTAGTATTGAAAAAGAAGAATAATTGAGCTGTTGGTAAAAAAAAAAAATTCTATTTGGTTACTAATGAATGTAAATTAGTAGTTGATTAACTGCAATGACCGAGAATAATTATTTGTTTGAATATCTAATTATGTTTTCATCCCATAATTGTAGCAAAATTTGTCTTTAAAGACCCTTTTAGAATACTAAATTCAGCAGGAGATTTGATTTAAATTCAGTTCGCTCTTTTCATAATTGGTTCCTCGCCGTGATTGTCATAATTAAGTCCAGTGAATTTTGAAAATGATGATATTTTACAAAGTAGTCAGATTGGGTCGCAGTTTGTTGTTGTCATTAGTGATCTTGATGTATTGAGTAATCTCCCCTTGGGCTGGCTGGGGAATAATTAGTCGTCAATTAGCCACGGATGATAATTAGTTTCATATTGCGTCGCTAGTCCACCTCTTTGATCATAGACTGTGCAATGTTTCAAATTGAAGTGGCACAACTTTAATTTTTATCAAGTATAAACGTAAAAATTGGTTGTTCCATTAAAAATGTTTTGCTTTTTTAAAATTTACTATATTAGGGTATCAATTTTGGAGATAAAGCTACCTCAGACTTCATGGTCTGTCAGTATTAACCCTCTCCCTGCTTCAGGCAACTGGAGATGCCCTAAAGAGCAGTGTCTGTGCCTAATCCAGCAGGGAGAAAGTTAATCATTTCTATGGAAACTCTGGTTTTACAATAAAATCCACCTCAAATGTTACAGAATTTTTTTTTCGCATTAAATATTTCTTCAAATATTTCAGCATAGACAGAAATATTTAATAAAAAAATATTTTAAAAAAATACCAAATAAATATTATACAATGTTTCAGTGTTAGATTTGTCATCGAGATCAACATTGAAATGCACATGGACTAAATAATGAATTGTGTTAAGTGGACACTATCAAAACACTTCAAATCTATGTAGTTCCCCTGACAAGTTCTCCTCGTACATCAGACAATTTTTCACTCTTTAAAGTGTGACCAAACTTCAAACAAGAACCCGATGATGTTAACAGCCCTCAACGCCATTGAGACACACATCTCACTACTGAGACAGAGATCTCAGGTAGTTCTCGCCTTCGACTTTTAACTTACAATTATGACCCCTGGGGTGGCCGGGGCCTCTTGCACCCCTAGGATTTAAATAGGTGTTTTGACCCTGGGGGGTGGGGGAGGGTCCTTTTCGCCCGACTACCAGAGGGTATCGAGGTCAAGAGTAGAATACTCAGTGGTTAAGCCTGAGACTTCTGGAAGTGCTCGAGATATTTCGGAAACTCTGTGGTGTTAACATAGGAAATGTAAAGTGCTTTAGTTTTTAACTGACCAATGACCCAGGAGCATTGGGCCCAAAACTGACCAAGGATCCAGGGGCATTGGGTCCACCTTGACCCCTGAGTCATGTTGTCTTAACTTTTAACACATCAGCCTTTTATCTATAAACATTGTAGAAAATTGGATAGGGTGGGGAGGGGGGAGATGGGGAGAGAAGCAAAAAATCAGTCAGTGATGGAGCATCATAACTAAAGTGTTTCTTTGGATGCTTTTGTATTTCCAGAAAACTTTGATGTAATATTCAATATTTACGTTTTGCATGTCCTTTGATGTTGTGGCTGATATTGATTAATGTTTAGTTGGAATTTTCGTCTTCCTTCGGTGAGGTTAATATCCTATAGGTCAATGAGTTTGAACTTACCTTTGAAATCCATTGAGGTTGGGGTGAGGGGTGTTGGGTGTGTGAAGATATTATTCTTGCTGAAGTAGACAGAAATAGAGAAGATAGAAGGATTCCTTTGTAAAAGTATAGAAAATATTGACGAAAGTTCATAATTTTGCTTTGGCGAAATGTACAAGTCAATCATGTCTGTTGTGGTGGAATTTTATATGAAATATAAACAGTATCCACTCGCGAGAGTGAAATGTACATGGCATATCCTGAAATGTACGTTCTATAGACGAGAAAGATAATGGAATATACACTATGTACGTGTGGTATATAATGCAATATTCTTCATGTATACATGGGGGGCTAGATAATGAAATATACAAGCTATGTACGCCATCTCGTACGTTTCTATTGATAACCAGGTGTTTGTTTTCTAGCCGATTGGCACACAGCTGTCGGTCAGAGAATATGGCTGGTCAGTCTGAGAATGACCAGCGTGTCAGTCAATTGACTAGACAACAGTTTTTCACAAGAGGGAGTCGTGAAGGAGAATAACTTTTCGAGAATTTTGGCTTCTCGGGTCATCTCTGCTAGGCAGGATATTGAGGTTGGGTAGTTGGTTATTTCAGCAGGGGCTTTAGTCTAGACGCTCAATATTAAGAAAGCGGTGGGGCTTTAACGCTGGGAGGCTTTATTGGATATTATTGTCCCCTAGCTTAAGAACATTATTGGACATTTGCTGTTAGATGGTGGACAGTGAAAGTTTCAATAACAATGGTGATTTACATCGCCTATATATTGGTCTTGAATTTTCTCCTTTTTTTTACAATTGTCTGTAAATATTTTTTTTATTTTTTTTTTATTGAATCCCTTTATTTTCAAAATGTTTTCAAATGTCTTTAGGCTGATATTTTAAGATTTTATTTCGGGAAATGTGTTTTTTATATTCATTACCCTCTCCTCAGACATCTCCATCAGAAATATTAATGTCCCTTTGGAAAAGTGTTTCATTTTTAGCGAGTTAAAGACTGCATTGGTCTCTGCTCAAATTTTTAAAGGGGCGATTCCTTCCGGAGAACTGGACATCGGTGACACTCGTCTCAACCTCGAAAGAAACAAGTCCATTTTGTTTCATTCTCCCGCGTCTCGAGTGATCTGGTCTGATGGAAAATAGGGATCATCTGAGAGAGACGAGTTTTAATAAGAATTGACACTCGGCATTGCTTTGAATTGTGTCATTCCCCCATTCCCCCCTCCCTCTCCCCCTCCCCTTCTAAAACAGCTGCTCAGTCTGAGTCATGACTCAGCTCGTCGTTAAAAAATAAATTCCAAACGACGAGAGTCCTCTATGTTGTGGAGTCGGAATCGAATTAAATCGTATTCAGACGCCGTCGCGAACAGGATTCACGACTCTTGTTCACCTGCCTCTATTAGCGTACAACCTCACCCAAAGACAGCCACCATTGGGAGGTTGGAATTGCGGCTCGATTGTGGCGCCCCCTGAGTTTAAAGGGTTGCGACTCATTTTCGGTCCTTTAAAAGAAGACAGGGAGGGTGCTGTCACTGCTGGGGGATTGATAACTTCTCGTCTCGACAGGAATCCACGTTTTTTATTAGGTCACATCGGGGGAGACACATTACATTACTTGGTGAAAGACGCCAGTGAGATGGGGGAATCTTTCAAGAGTACATGGTAACAAGGAGTTTGATGACCGAAGGATGGGTGGAGTTATTGGGGCTCTGAGGGTGCTTTTATTGAAAAAATCACAATCAGTCAGAAAAGTTAGTGTGGTGAACGTGATTATGGATTAATTTATAATTTCTATTTTAAAAAAATAATTTAGAATAACTTTTTTCTTAAATTTAATTTTTGTCAAGATACGTCTGGGAGAATACACATAGAAATATGATATTGGACAAGGATGTTTGAGGATTTTAGGATGGATGGGTAGGATGGTGATGGAATGATGGTGATGACGATTATCAGACAAGTATGCAGAGGTCAAAGGTGGGTGGAGTCACACCTAGTTTTGAATGTGGTTGGGGGTGGATTAGGGGTGGGTGGGTTTGAAATCAGGAGTGGGGTAGAGTAGGAGGTGGTGGGTTATAAATTGTTCGGACAGTCCAAAGGAAATTTTACCCCAAAATGAAATCGATTCCTGTCTTAATTTACACGCTGACTTCCCGACCCACCAACGTAGAATTAAAGCCTTCATTGGGTGTATGTACTGAATCGAAACGCTAAGCTAGTTTTATCCCCTATCCTTGCCAGGGTGCTGAGCTACACCCCATTAACCCTCAGTCCCTCACTGAGCATCCCGATACCCGACACTCAGGGAAGACCAGATACCCCTCAACCTGACACCCAGGGAAGGCAGGGGTGGAAAGTCGGGTGGGGTCAGGTTACCCCCAGGAGACTAGACAGTCCCTTGGACCCATGAATAAAACCTAGTGACCTCTGACCTTTCCGTTTTGCATGACATGCCTCAGGTGCTGGGGACAGGTTCTGTTGTAAATGTCGCTATTGTTTCTCCGAGATGATGAAGATCATGACTATGATTCCGAATGTGTGAAATATGATGCTGAATGTTCACAGCGGTGATTATTATTGTTGTTATTTTTTATTTCATTGAGGTTTTCTGAGCTGTGTTTCTTGATTGTGTGTGGCCATTGTGTAAATCCCCAAATGGTATTGCTCCAGGGGCCCAAATTTTGGACCAAGGTTAGAATAAATTCTCCTCATGTGCTTCATTATGGTTCCCTAACAATTTCATTTGCTTTGCACAAGTGGGTATAGCTCTCCTGGGAGAAAGTTGAAAACGAGAAATGATTCTCTATGAGAATCGTGTGAGTCACTCCTTTTGTTTCCTCGTTTGTCAAAAGAGTTCTCGTCAGCCTTGCAGCAAATGCAAAGCCAGCGCCTCATTGGCGAAATACATATGTTCCCCTGTTGACTATCCAATTTTTCGTGATTATGTTATGCGCAGACAACTACTTGAGAGAAAAAATAATCAAATTTTGTTTCGATGAGGATTTATTAAATTAAACTTTTATTGACTTTAATTTTTTTACTATAAATGAGGAGTGTTGTGGATGATTTCGAATTCTAGTTCAGTGAAATATGATCAAATAGTTTAATGGATTCATGAAATATTCCAAATTAAGATCCGAAGAGGTTTGAAATTCATATTTTAGGACCTGTCAATCATGTCATAAATTGAGACATGCATCATCATTAGCAGCAATTCGAAATGAAAGATTTTCGTTATTTCGTGAAAATGCTTGAAATGAAATGGGTCAATCTTCACATTGTTGTCAGTTGTCAAGAAAACGTCATCTCACAATGGAGGAGCAACGGGGAAAGACCCAAACAATTACTCTGGTTTTCTCATGGTGACTGGTATAGCGACATGTGCAATAGAAACGGCTATTAGAAACGGGATTACGTGATTGGCAGGCAGTGTGTCACATGACCTTTATTTGGAGAAGATATTTGCGGACATGATCACATGTAATGATAGAGCCATTAACCTTCAGGTCCTATGTACTATCTACCTGTCAACTGCCTTCATGTTTATTATCTGACATTAGCATTTAGATCATAATGTGGATTTACCTTTTGAACTGGAGATTTATTCTGTTTATGAGAAAATTGAAATTTATGAAAATAAAAAATTGTATTAGTTAATTATGGTACACTGTAAAAAGAAATTAAAGCAAGAAACAATTAGAACATGAATAAAAATGTGAATGATGCAACAAAAATGTCTGTAGGCCTTTAAAACATGTAATACCAGAAAGGAATTGGAATTGGATCAGAGTGAAATTGATTAGCGGAATTGGGTTAATGTGTCATAAAGATCTCCCTTCCAGCTGTTTTAAATGAGATAATATGTTCCTCACAATTACATATCAAATAGCTTCCACCAAACATAAAACAAGCCTCTACTCCTAGAAGATGCTGCTTACATCGATTTATACATCAGAACAGGTGGAAGCAGTTCGCCTTATATTAGTTCCACAAGAAAACATCCCTGTTCTCCGATTTCTCCACAAATCCATCAGTAATGTGACATCCCATCAGATAATTTCCCAGAATCAGATAAATTTGACATTATCGAGAATAAATCCCCACACCCCCATTTTATTTCCTCTCTTTCTTTCTCTCTCTCTCTCTCTCTCTCCCCCTCCGAAACCAAGATTGAGATCCATGCCAAAACACCCAGTCCGCAATTTCCAGTGCTTTATTTGAAATTCTGGCTTTGAAACGGACCCCGAGTGGTGGAGGTAGAGGGACAACCAGCTCTCAGAAGAGATCACCTAATAATATAGGTTTTACAACCATGCCGGGATAGGCTTCCATCCAAACAGTCATTAAGTGCTCAGAGGAAATTGCAGCTCAGGGTTCAGTTCTGTAGCGCCGATCCACGGTTCGATGTATTTACTGCTGAGGCTTTATAGTCAAGAAATCACTCCAGCGTCCCACAAAGGCTGGCATAGAAATCGCGGGGATCACTTTAGTGTATATATTTTACTTTCGTTCTTCACCTTCCCCTCTCGGGAATTAATTTCACTTTATTTGCCGGTGGCGATCTCGTAATCACGTGATTATCATGCGTAGTCACGTCTGCGGGCACGTGTTAAATTTCTTTTTTATTGTCGTGAAGTTTTCTGTATGAAGCAGTGTTCTGTTATCTTTTTTTTTTAAAGTGTGGAAATAAGTATTCGTAACAAATTAAACATTCTGGAAAGTCTCTGGATTTTTCGTATATCTCTCAGGAAATCTACCTCCATACATCTTTAAAATCGGCACTTTTACATGAAAGAGATAATTGAGGCCCCTATGCAATAGGATTAAAGCTATATTTACTTTGGCAAAGTTTGTCCAATATTTGGTCAAATGATTCACAAATGCAGGTTAATACCGCCAGTTTTCTCTCGGTAGGAGTTTCATAATCTGTTCATCCTCAAATCGTCGTGGCAACCAAGGTTACCGTGACGATGCCATCAAACACACACGAAGCTTGCTGCAGTTGTTGCCCCCATCTTCCCAGACTTACATGGGCCACGGAGCTGGCTTAAGGCCGTTTTTCTAAAGTCAGACAAACAATGGCCGAGGACACCTTTAAGATGACAAACCTTTGTTTGGCTTCACGTTTGGGAAATGTTTTTAAAATTTTTTTTTTTTTTTTTTATTGCTAGAGACGTTAATTTTGGAGTTATGCTCATCTTGAAAATGCATGTTGGTTTCTGTTATATATTATTTAACATTCTTCATGCTGGAGTCGATCCTGAATGCCGTGATATCAGTCCTTCTTGATCAGCAGTGGTTGAAATTTTATCATTATGCTTATTCAGCCATGAACAAATACTTATTAAAATTATTTGGATTTATACAGATTCTGAGCTGTCAACATAATTGGGAAACAATCCAGTTTGCAACAGTTTCCAGTCATTGTCAACCACAAGTAAAATCTGTGTCTTTTTTCTGCCCATTAAAATTGATAAGATTAAAAAAAATGTACTGGAGCACAAACATCGATATCATTGATATTGACATTTATGCATTGATACTGATATGTGTACAGATTCCCTAACGGCTGTTTGTCAATAATGCCGGACAAATTAATGAACAAGTCTGTCAGTCGTGTTCTAAATGTGAGCCGAGACCCTTGTTCTTAATTTGGCCAACCTTTCACGACTCGAAGACCCCCGATGGATCATGATCCATGTCTCCACGGGTCCGCCCAGGGACCGCGGATCTAAAACCTCTCTGATCACTACCGTAACATCCCCGACTTTTGATCCCTCATCCCTGTCCCAATGCACCAATCAGATTTCATCAAATCCCATTCCGACCAATCAGGCTCCATCATTGCCAATTTGGACCAATCAGAAGAGAGTCTCCCACAGCTGGTGTTCAATGAAATTAATGGCCGCTCCACAGATACAGTGGAAGCAGAACGTCACATGGGATTCTTACGTTTCGCGGAGTGAAAGTCTTTTTAATTTGCACAGATAGATAGCAGCTGAACTAATTGCAGGTTTAGGATTCCTACGATAATGAAATCAGATGTTTGTGACTCACAGACATTTGCATTCTCATCTGGGACGCAATCCTGATTGAGATCTTTGGACTTGGAGAGATCCTTGTCTACGTTATAAAAATAAGAAAACGTAATTATTTTTTTACCTCCGATTTTTTTATGTTGACATTTAAATTTCTTACTCCCTAATGGATTAATCTCAATCATGATGCATTATCTAGGGCATATGTGGCCATCATTATCAGGAAGAGGGTTAATTATTGGTTGGTGTGATCCGAATAATCCTCAAAACTCCCAATTGGGCATCTGTCTAAATATCTTAACTATATCAATTTTCTTTCCATGTCTTTTTCTTCTTTGTTTTTCCATGCTGCAAATTTCGTAAGATAATTCCATTTTCTACCAGACAAAGGGAGGGGAGAAACCTAATGAAGATCCTACAGGGAAATCCTGGCACTCGGTCAATAGAAAATGCAGCTGAATAAGATGTGTGATTGTTTTCAAAGAACACAACAAAAGAAAATATACCGGTGTGTGGGCCCACCAACTAAATCTACATTCATTTGGAGCTTAGCAGAGATAGATACTGCAAAAAAATGTATTTCTCCCTCGAGTGTTTTATCAAATTCCATCTTACTAAGTCTGTTAGTGCATGAACACCAAAAGGTATCATTTTTAGAATAATTATTTTGAAGTTGGTACAAGGAAAATATGAAAAATGTAAGGAAAAATTTAATTTGACCTATTTTTGGGGGGAATGCAACAACTGGAAGGATTTACAAAGTAGTTCTATTGAAATCTTGTTACTGTCATTGAAATCCGATTTTTATATTGATGTTTTTATTCCGAGATGTCGACTAACACATTCGCACCAGCGGTTGAAATTCGCTGCGCGTTTGTTGACAAACAAGATCACGTACGGACAACAGATTTCGGTCGGCCTAGTGGGTAGAAACCTCCGGCAGCAAACACCAGCAGCAAACATTCAGACCACACCATCTTGGAAAGTGCTGGCGGGCGTCACAGAATGTTCCAATCACGATGAATGCGGACGCAATGGCCGCTGCAAATTATGAATGGGAAAAATGGTCGGTCGTCGTGATATGGACAAATATGACTCCTCCAGACGACAAACAGTCGGAGATGTCAGATCAAACAATATTTTCAGCTTAACGGTCAGACTACTGGTAATGGCCGCCAGGATTGTATTGTTTTGATGCACCGACATGCCTGACTAATTTTTCCTGGTAATGATTTTTCGTTCACAATAAAGGGAGGTCACTCCGGTACAATTTTATTTGGTTTTCGAACATCCGAGGTATGTTTGTAATCAATGATTTCTCCCTGTCTTCTGACTTTGTGAGAAACATGTCGAATTTTTCTCGTGTTTTTTTTGTTGTTTTTTACCTGCACATGTTAGCTTTTAGTTTTGAGTTTGCTTTATAGAATTTAAGCATAACTGATAGAAGGAAATGCGTTCCTTAGTACACTGGGGTGTTTATTGTCAATAATGAAACTGAGGTCTTATTGATAGTTCACCCTTCTTCTAAATAAAATTTTATCTTAAATAGTACAGAATTTCCCATGTTTTCTATATTCCTGGGTATATTTCTGTCAAAAACTTAAAGAACAAGTCTGACAAATTGTGGGAAAATATATATATTGATCTTTGAGAAATTAAGTTGCTTTTTAAGTGCTTTTGTTGCATGTTGGAAATACATGTCCAAGTTCTAAAAATAGAATTTATGGCATCTATAGCATGGGATGAAGCTCAAATATTTAACCACATGTCTGCTACAGGCAACCTGAAATGCCCCATGGTGCAGTGATGCTAATACCATTCCATGTTCATCAGATGTTATATTATACAGTTTAGATTGATTGATATTGATGCATGCAATATACATGTAATATACATGCAATGTGTGTGTAATATACATGCAATTTACATGCAATCCAGATGTAATCGACATGTGTCTATATGCACACTGAAGATTTCCATAGGGAACACTTGGAATGCACATTTTCATTTAGTTCATCATGTACATTGTTTATGTAAACATGCAAACCATTTATCTGAAAAGATATTTCAGTGTGATTTCATCACAATTATGTTTTGTGATATTGTCAAGGTAACATACATTGATGAATGAGTCATAAAATGTTAGGTACAAAAATGTTAAATAAATGTGATAATATTTAACGATAATGTTAGGTTTTCTGTTGTATTTTTAAAAATCAATTTATACTGAAATATTCATTGAACAGGAGGCATTAATTCCACACTTGGCATCATATTTAGAAATGAAGATCAATATTAAAGTTATTGCGGTTTAAAATATGAATTGTTCTCGAAAATATTCTTAGTATCTGCAATAAATCTTGACATGATATTCCCTAACTTTTGAAAAATGAAGCTACACAGTTGTTAACTTTATCTAAACGATTTTCCATTACGGCACATTCCAGCACAAACACCAGTATTTAGCCTTATCCTGTCCCTCAGTAAAAAGACGCTAATTGCTTTGGTTGCAAAACTCGATATACGTGCCGGTAATGTAAGGAAAGATCGATATAAATAATTTACACCTGCTATTCAATTGAGAAGCTGGTCTACATGAAGTGAAAACATCAGTTGAAAATCAACAGAGATGAGTGCAGCAGACAACGGTTATGTACAACCATGTTTTGTCCATGTGAACAAAACCTCACTATTCCAGATTGATTTTGAAGCATTTTTCGATCGTGTGCTTTATTGAACAATACATTGGTTTCTAGGTCGTGGTGGTATTGATTAAATAGCGATGTTATTGTTTACAGTAATGCTATTGTGCATACCGAACTTGACGTAACTGTAAGGTCTTAAGCTGCAAGAATGTTGCCTTTTTGAAAATTTTGATGTTATGGCTTCTTTAATAATTGTTTTTGACAAGGATTCATCCCAGCTTGTCTCTTCATTTATTGATTTACTAGATTTACACTTTACGTATTGAAGGCAAAAGGTTTCATACCAGGATTTTGTGCTCATAATTAGTAAACCAGAACTCATTTCATCCTCAACTATGATTGTTATTTGGAACAGTGAGCATAAAATGTCTTGTAACCGGAAATCTTTCTTTTAGCAACCAATGTCAAACCAAGGTCTGTTTCAGAATGTTGAGCATCACTGACTTTAAAGTCTGCAACCTAATTAAGGCACGAATAAAATTTTCTTAATGGTCCATTGCATACAAAATGACCAAGATTTTTATTATTAATTCCCTGGGTTAATCCACAGAAGTTAGCATTAAAAAAATTATGAACTTCACAAGGGTGAGCCAGAATGTATGGCACGTTTTTGTTGTCGAGATTGTTTTCGTAATTAAAGTCTTGAAGACTATGCAAGACGTTTCATCTGTTCAGAATAGAGCAACACACTCGTTGTTTGTTCCGATAATCTGAAAGGGTCGCACTCGGAAACCGATGACCACTCCCATTGTAATTACAATGTTTATTTTGACAAACGGGTATTCTTTGCCATGTTTGAAGAACAAACATGATTACAAGTGTTTGGTTAGTGGCAGGCAGCCTCACTCCGAGATGATGACAGGGTTTTTCGATAATTTCGTAACGAAAATTACACGGGAACTGTGACAAATTCTCACCACTAACTACTGGGTTAGGACGTTGAGGATTTGTTCCCAGGATTTCATTGTTCTGCAAAGTTGCGATTGCTCGCAGAACAACGGGCCCGGCATGTTGTGTAAGGTTTAATGGGAGGGATTTCTATCTTGTGTAAGGTTTAATAGCCCAGGCCTAGTAGTGCTGACCACTAGTGACCAATTGAGCCAAGTTGTTTCCGCCTCTTCGAACAAATACTATTGCTGCGGGCACTTTTATATAAAACATTTCACTTTGGCGACTTTGCGGAAACTTGCTGCATCAGGTCATTAATTAACCTGGAGAAGTGTCGTCTTTGATTTTTGTTCGGGATTGTTTCCGTTGCTTCTGGATTTCATTGTTTGCCGGATATCGACAACCCAGTCATGTTAATATCAGCCCTGGTGACATCTTGACACTGTGTTGATCTCGCTGATAGTATGTCAATTTCGATAATCTGCTGGTAGTGAAGAGATCAAAAGGTTTCATGACCCACAGGTGTGAAGTCAATTATCAGAATATATTTACCTGTAATCATCAGAAATTGATTTTTCAGGTAAAACTGGTTTGACATCAAAGGATGACAACTTATCTTCATCGTAAATTTTCTAGGTTGTTCAATGAGAGACCATAGCATCATATCCAGGCCAATTAAGTGAATTTTGGTACATATATCAAAGTCAGTTTGAAACTTATCTTCATCAGTCTATGGGTTTTGTGACATTCAAATTGGCATTGAATGTGTTAGATTTTGCATTATCTCGGAACATGGTGGCATCAAAGGAAATTACATCCAATTGTAATGTCACAGCTATTTCAACCAATGTCATTGACACATAGGGAGGTGTCATTCATTTATATCCAATGATATATTAATTAACTTCTAAACTCAGCAGTTTTTGTCTTTCAACCTTCCCATTCAACACAGAACTGTAAGGTTACACGTGGTAACATACATCGTGTGGTAACATACATCATGTAAAATGGAGATGACCATTATGTCCATAACTTTATTTAATAACAAAAAAAAGGGGTAACATTATATTGAAACAAATTGCGTAAAAAATATTTCCCATTAAGTCTAGAATATCGCATCGAGTCTGTGATTAGATTTCTTCGTCGCTTCTACTTTCGGTAAGTTCGAGAACCATGCAGGGTCAATAATACTGGGAAAAAACCCCATCTAAGATTAATGAGAGTTTTGCATGATACCCCTCAAGTTCCAATTAGCCCGAGCGGATTACTTTCACGAGAATGGTCTCTCTGGAACACATTGGATAGACGGCGGAATGACGGCGGAATAGCGGCAGAGAGATTGCAGAGAGTCATTCCAAAAACATTCAGTATTAGTCCATGAACAAAACAGTATGGGATAAAACATACTGTGGAAAACATTAGTACCATATGTTTTTTAAATTAAAACGGACTCTTCTTTGTACAAGTGTCAAGGATTGTGTTATCCATTTATACATGGATATTAACGTTTATCTGGTATTTTTTGGTCAATGTTCACATATTTGTTATGAGTTTTTTTATGAGTTTTTTTATTTTATAGATATATAGATATGGAGCACAGGTTGTGAAAATGTAAACTTTTAAAAATGTTGTGATGAATGATAATGCCTACTTATTATTTTTTTTGGCGATAAAATGGAATTAACTGTTGGAACCCAACTGGTCAAGATAGCATTTCAAGATAAAACAAGCTTTGAAGTTTTCATTTTGGAGATGTGCACCTGTTGTATGTGATAAGTGAATGTAAATGTAAACCTGTTAAACCAAGCAGCCTTAGCTTGCTTTTACTTTCCTCTTATAATTTAAATTAAAAGAGAAAAATATTAAAAATTAATTAAAAGCATACATATCAGAGGTATTATTTTCAATGGGTTTTTATTTGTATAGCTATACAAAGTATCGGGTGAAAGTTAGTTCAAACTAGAAACTACCACTAATGATGAATAATTTATGGAGCAATTTTGTCAATTAAATCTAATTGTTTGAAATACCTGTGGATAGTTCTTGGGTAATGAGCAGATATAAAATAGGATATCAATATTTGATTATATCTCTGCCATCAAATTAGATGTTGATAGTAAAACACTAAATTGGGCCATTGATGTAAATCACAACATTATTATGAATATTTTATTATGAAATTTCCAGCACGTTTAATACACATATCCCTTGCATTTATCAGAATATGCTTTCTATAGCTGGAAGGACTTTATGTTGGCTAAATGCGTACATTTTATCGATAAGAACATCGGACACAGGAAATAGGCATGCTGGGAGCTAAGATTCTGCTACGCTATTTCCCCATACATTCCATTGTAATAAGGATTACACTCCAATTTGTTGACACTATGTTTCCATGGCAACCACTCCCACAGGATTACTGCGATGCCCTCATTCAATTAATATTTCCGTCTGTAGATAAGTTCGCGTCATCGAGGGGCATTTACATCTCGTATTTTATTCGCTTTAATATGGAAAACTTTTCATTATTTATTGCGGCCAGGTTTTAATGGAGTCAAAGAAATGAATAAACAAGAGTAAGGTCGATGTCTCGCGAGGGTTTCTGCACATGAATAATACAAGAGTAATTTACGTGAAGAATTCGCAACCCGATACAGCAGTGGCGATTGGATAATGGGAACAAGAGTTCGTAACCATCTCTGAGTCTAGACAATGTATAGATTCCTCAAGACTTATTGCATCACAGTTAACCGCAAGGATAAGAGAATATGATTAGATCCGTCAGATTTACGTCCGTAATGGACTTGCGAAATGATTTGGATTCATAACGGTGACTATCGCTGTTTGCGCACAGGGATGTTAAAGAGAATTACACTGGGAAGGGTTTCCCCATGTGTTTCTGGTTTTACATTATTTGAGGTGTGAAATTTACAAGGAAATATTACATTTCAAGTGATAAGCTAACTTGTCAACCCCAATAACAATATTTTTAAAAGAGAATTTTACAGATGTCTAAATTAAGTCCTCCAAGGAAAACAAAAAAACCAACCTTAGGTCACGGAAAACTGGAACATTATTATTGACATTATTATGAACATTATTATAGACTGTGGAGCATACAGCTGATCTTTGCTATTTTTAAAATGTAAAAACATTCAATAAATTGCTTGCTTATTGTACCATATTGTTGCTGAAAATGTCAAAATATTTATTATAGACATAGCTTATGGTAGAATTTGTATATGTTTCCTCTGAGACATTGTGAATTAACTGGCCACAGATGTGCTAATTTGTCTGTATGAAATATCTTCCGAAAAGGTCAAATTCTTCGACATTCTGTGCAAGAAGACAATGAAATACGACCCACAAATGCCCAACTGTTTACTGGCTATAAACAAACAAGAGCATAAAAAGGTTTGCATAGCTAGCACATCTCCCAAATCTCACTCAAGTTGTTTTCTGGATTCTGAAGTTATTTTCTGACGTTTAGAGGCAAAATCAGTGAAATTTGTTATGTAAACAATCGGGGAGGTCAGTTACTGTTATAACTGTATAGTAATACAAGGTTCATGGATGCTTAGTACAAATAATATCAACACCAAGGTCTGGCTGTCTGGTGTGCAGATGAGTGCCGTCTGGTGTGTGGGTGAGCGATCACCTTGTTCAGGACGCTTGTACTTCTTATTCCAGACAGACTGTCTTCCGTCTGTACTTTGAATATGGTGCATATAGGCTGCAGTGCCTGAAAACCAGTTTTGCGTGTATTTATATACTGGATTTCATCTGTATATTGAATAGGTTGAGTAGACAATGCATTTGGGTACCATATACAATTTGTACAGTGACAGTCTGCAAATTTATACCAACTGTGTTTTTTAGAAACCTTTTTACTTTTCACTGGTTCTATTAGAGCATTGTATGCTAACTATGTTAATTATAAAATTATTAATTATTTAATACACAGTTCTATGTGAAGTACCTTTGTTTTGATGGTCAGTATATCTAAAACAAATGTATATATATTGCATTATCTGTGAATGCAGGCTTCTTACATTGTATGTGATGCACACTTTGTTATTATTTACATTTGACATTTAGTCTTGAGAAATATCTAAGAAAATAGATTACATCAAGGTTTATCAGTTACGTTATTATTTTCCAGAGTTACGGTATCATATTCCTACAATATTTTCATACAACAACATCAAATATTACAAATGTTGCATATATATTTCATAATTTGTTTGTAAATATCACATCTATCCCCCCTCGGGATAGCAGCTCCAAAGGACAAATTCTTATACAAAGGAATAAATACCTTTTTTTTTTCACCTGTTATACAACAGCTGTTTGGACTTTCACCAGTTTGTGGCCATGATGTCCTGTGTATCTGGCAGTGAATGCACATCAAAGACCGCCATCGAGCATAGATACAGTTTGTCACGACCTTTAGCATTTCCTACGTCCCTCAAATAGATGTGGCAAGAAAAACGCCCTACGTGTTTCATAGGCAAATACCAACGTTATATATTTCTGAGAAAAATAATATTGTTTCCAGATGTTGTTTAATGCTTCTTGCTTGATATTGTTTCCTAGTGTAAAAGAGAAAGAATGAAAAAGAGTTTATTTTGCTGATACCTTTTGTGTTTGTTGTAAAAGTAAGAAAAGTTGAAAGCATGAAATTTAGAAAATTTACAAGGACGTTTTGGGATGGCAACTGTGAAAATGTATACCGGTAGTAGTATAATGAGAAAGTGTCATTGAGATTTGGTCCAACTGTAGTCTCCCATGATAAATGTAAAACCAGTGATATATGTAAACCTCATAGCCTGTTAATAGTTCTTTCACCAAGCTGTCCGACAACTGTGAAAACTTTACATAGCGTAGCACTCATTTAGGAGAGTGTGTCACTTTAATGACATTTTTCTCATATTTTTCAGCCACATCATATGAAATGGAAAATAAATACCATGTTAAAGAATTTTGTGAATTGCTGCATTGTTAAAAAAGAAAATGGATACAATTTCACGTGGATTTTTTCAAATTTAATGCATTTGTACAGCTGACAGGTACTGAATACATAATTAATTTAATCAAGATTTTGATATCGGATATGGTCATATAAATCCTGGTTGTAAATGTCACAATGCGGTAAAAATCATGAAGTTGATATCTGGGATCTTAGATAATGGTTGTCTCACTGGATCTGGTTTTGTCTTGGAATGTTTAGGAGTGGATTCCTCAACTTTGGTTAAAGGACCACTTTCTGTATCTATTTCCCGCCCACGATATTAGTATTTAGAATTTATAAGAATACAGTGTACTTAGCATCTCTGATAAAATTCTGCAGGATCTTTATTTTATATGTAATTAGGGTAATTAGTGAAATTAATTTCACAGTTGACGGAGAAACAGGAAGAAAGATACAGCTGGTATTAGCCAAGAATGTTTGATTTCTTCTTTTTTTTCTCCATCCCATTTTATTTAAAACCCACTTTCCGCAATTTTCTACCATGAGCAATGTTGCTAAGGTTACGAGTGATACTTTTTCTTTCATCAACCAATCGAAAAGCGGAGAGAAAAACCAGATTGATTCAATCAACTGCTGACAAGTGAATGAGACTTGAATCGAAGCCAGATGCAAAATCAGCAAAAAAATATATGTTCCTCCGTGAAACATACCATTTTGGACACAAAACTCGTTTTTCAAGGATATCTAGAAACCCATTCAGATTGTACTTGGAAGTGCAAAGTGATTTTCTGAATTTCAGTTAGAGCATGCAATTACTTGTAAAAATAAAGAAGTAACACATACAGTAAGGAGATATATAGTACATTTTGGTGTCAGACATCTTGAATTTGATATGAGAGTGCTCATATTCTTATGTGGTTGGTTATGTTTGTCAATTTGTATGTTGTCAGCTTTTTTTTAATGCATAGTGCCATAAAATAGCATTGAAGATAAGCTTTTAAAAAAAATTCTTTTTACTAATTATCTCCAGAGATTATGATGAAGTTTCTGTCTATGTATGGATACACATCATTGTTTAGTAGCAGTTGAATGGAAATATCGTAAATTCAAATAATGCAAATTGTTGGAATTCTGCCATTAGAAATTTATTTACTTTTAGGAGAAACAGGAAATTTTGTGACAATAAATGTACATGTATTTCCAGAATGGTTTGCTTTTTGATAACAAGTTTTAAAGTTCTCCAAACTTTTTGAAGGCAACCCCAAAACGTTAGGATATCCATTGTATCGCTTGTACAGTGTACCTTCATTTGAAAGTTTGGTTTTCTGGTTTGTACACGGAATATGTGGACAATGGACACAACAAGTTTATGAATGGTCTTGTAGAGGTCTTTCTCAAACAAAGCAGTCATGAATGGGCAAATTTATGAATCAAATTTACAGTCAAATCTCAGTATGAAATGGATATCTTTGATCAAACTTACTACATGATGCAGAAATCTTTTTAAAGTAAGCTGTTGTTTTATTTTACTCACGATACAATAGAATCTTTAAAATACCATTGTTTGCCCGAGTTGTGGGTTAGGGAAAATAAAAAGGCCAAACTTTGAGGTTGATATTATCTTGGGTTTATGTTTTTGACTTTGTTTTGATTTATTAATACAGGGTTGAAGCTGATTAATCATTTATCAGGTTCAACTAGCCACCGACAATGTATATCAGTAGATATACTTTCTTTAAAGGCATCTATTGTTTTTCAGTTCAAAACAACTACCTCTTGCGGTTTCATTCATGTATTTTTGAACCATTGACTAGTTTTCAAGTTTTATGGGTTTTTTAAAAATACATTATACGTACAAATGATACATACACATTTTCATCAATACAGGGATTGTTGAGTGTCACTAGTTTACGCCATTTAAACATAAAGGAAATCAAAACATGCTAGGCTTATTTATTATATGCTTTTTATTTATAGTGCAATAAAAATAAAAATAAAATATTAAATGTATTTTTGCTAACATAGAGTATTGCAACAAAATCAATGTTATTTTCAGTAAAGATATTGACATAACCATCTTAGAGTGGAGAGATCTTTAAGAGCGCTTGCCGCGGTGTTAGCGAGTACAGAAAACACAGCCCGTATACATTACGCCAGTAAATTACTCCTGGTCCTGAGTGAAACGAACCTTCCTTTTAAATTACCTACGTCTACTTAGTCTAATATACACTGGCCATTTCAAATGACAGTTCCGAAAGTGCTTCACTCATTATGTTCACGCACAGACATCAGGGCGAGTTAGTCAGGCGGGTTTCAGTATCGCAGTAAATACTTGCTGGTGTAATATTGCGCATGGAACCAGCTTCAAACAAAAGGTGGGGTGTATATCTCGTAGGAATCTCGACATGGAGAAAATTACTTGGTAAAAAATGACGAGGCTGATGATATGAGTGAAGGTCATTAAGATATTGTTAGCGCAATTCAAGCAAGCTATCCAGGTAATAATAACACCCCAAAATACGTATTGAAATGAAATGTAATAATAATGATAATAATAAGACCATTTATAACATGCTATATACATATTCAAAGTGCTACATTGTTATCCCCAGGTAATGGATCAATGCACGCTTCACCTTCTCCACACCTTGAGGAGTATACAACCCTAAAATAATAAATCACTAAACATTGGATGACATGAATGTTCTAAAGAAGATTAAGTAATGTGATGATTTATGATTTATTATTTTTTTTCGCTCCATATTATGTCACTGTAGCATATACATGTGTACTAGCAGTTGTATTGAGGTTCCCTACACACAAAAACAGTTCACCACAATATTTCCAAACTATTTTGGAAAATGGCATACAAAATCCACTTCTCCATACACTGCAAGCTAGAAAAGTTAGCTGACATCATGGATTGAATTAAGTTACCATGGTTACCATTAACTTAAAAATCACGATGACAATCTACTCACCTTTAGAAATCGTATTCACAACTAAAAACACCATGTGTAGATCTGTTTTCACAAAGAGCTCATTACATAAAAAGAAAACACAGTCCCTATAATTAGATTATCCATTACAAGTTATGCCATCAATTTTCTTTTGTCAGTCCATCTTTTGTGAAAAATGTTTGTTAACATTGAAGTCAGGAAAACTATCCAAAATTGTAAAAAAAATAATCTTTTGTTTCTGTGGGGAAAGTTGCATGACAATGCTATAGGAAACAGGTACTTTTAGTAAGAAGATATATTTCAAGATGGTGAGAGATATACTAGTCTATTTCAGAAGGGTAATTATGTAGATAACGAGGGATCATTTTCGTAGACAAGGTATAAGGGGCGGGGTTTCGTTTTCAGGTAAATTATTGAAAACGGTGACCCGTAGATAAGTGTCCACATTTAGGACATTTCCCATACATTTCACAGCTGTCGGAAATGTCACACGTCTGTCTACTAGGGCTGAAATATACGTGACTGATCTACATGAGACATTGTCTTCATCAAAGGGATGTGTACTTCAAAATTTATGAATGATGCTTCATTTCTGGTTTTAATATTCATGTAATATTTCAATGGCCAAAAATATGCTAATTTCATGAAATTGTATTTTTTTCCCCCTTTCTGGTATATTTATGCAGACATTATATACTAACTTTAAACATCACTGACATCCAATGCAGCGAGTTTTACTTAGTGAGTTTTACATGATGATGTAAATTGAGAATTTGTTAAAAGTCCCCACATACACATGAATGTGTTCACCCCACCCCCTACACACACACACACACACACACACACACACTCTCATGATCTTCTCCCTCCCCTCT
>JAUTBQ010189123.1:0-10436 GCA_032361185.1 Lepetodrilus ovalis | reverse complement strand
TCCTGCCCTAAACTGACAAGTCGTGATATTAGTGAAAGATTCTAGAAAGCGACTATAAACCCCATTACAAAAAAAATAATAAAAATAGAGTGGCAATACAGATATCATCCTTGGTCTGTCAGTACCAGCTGGTACTGCAACATTCAGTGCTACGGATGTTCTTGGTTTCCTCCTGCTCTATAGTCTATAAAGCGACTCTAAACCCCAATACAAAAACAAGGATTACAACATGGTAGTGATTAGGTGCTCTATCTGCACTGCTATTATCGTTGGTTCATCAGTACCAGGCTGCACTCACACGTCTACAGCAACACTCAGTCTACAGGTGGTACAGGTTTACTCCTGGTGTAGAACTGACAAGCCATGATACAAGCAGAATCATCTTGAAAGTGTCTTAAGACAGATTATAATATATACAAACACTCTCTCTAAATGTTTCATTGACAGTAGCAACTAACATGGATAATTGTTATATGTATTTACAGCAATAGTTTAAGCAAGAAAGTGAATAATTAAAACAATTAAAATATATACAGTTTTAAGGATAGTTGACAACCATATTGCCATATTTGCAAAGTAATGGTGTCAACAACAGTAAGTTTGATCCAATTCTTATCCATCTAAACAACACAAGACTCCAGACTCCAGTGATGACACATACAATTTTGATACAATCCCCATCCCAATGCATGTGTAAAGCATGTGTATTTCTAGGGAAGCTATCTGTAATTATAACATGAAAGCTATATTCTAGGGACTAGTATAGTCGATTATCCTTCTATGCATATTTGATTTCTCTTAGGATTTTGCAATTTTCAGGACTAAAATATAACATGACGGATACACAATAAGTGGACACATTTTAAGTTGATGCTTGATGAATTCACAATGATAGATGTGAAATTAGAAATATGATCGGCTAAATTTACTTCTATTGTGTTTCTGACATTGTGTTACTAACTATAGGTGTTTATTGCATGATGTTTGTGTTCCAGCCACCTAGTCCAGATGACCTCTGTATCATCTGCTACACCAGTGGCACCACAGGTTAGTGACAACCACGGCCAATACAAGCCTGTCTGTCCATACTTATTCAAGCCTTGTATTTATTTTACTGATTATGTAATGATAAGAGCTGTCTATGTTTAATATATATATATTAAGCCAAATGTTTGATATCACATTCATCGCAAATGGGTGGAAGATTCCCGCAGCGACGTTAAACTCCATATTCACTCACTCATTGATATCATATAATTAGGATTCTTTGCTTCAATTTTGATATTTGTTTGTTCTCACATGGTTTGTTTATGTCTGTTTTAGGCCTGCCCAAAGGAGCCATGTTAACGCACCAAGGAGTCGTGTCTATAGTGGTGGCCTGTGAGACTCAGCTTGTGAGTAGATTACTTTTATGTCTTCAGTTGTGTGCTTTAAGCTGTAGGCATATTCCTATTTCTGAATACATCTATGGTTCACTGGGATTTTCTTTAATGTTTTCATGGTTTGTTTACAGAATGGAGCTGACTTCAACATCGAACCGACAGATGTGATGATATCGTATCTCCCGTTGGCTCACTCGTACGAACGATTACTGGAGGTGAGAAGTCTGCAACATTTCACATACTTGCTGTCACAATGTGTCTATTGAACAGTGGTGATCATGACTTGAATGTTTGGTTTCCAATAATTGTTTGTCATAAATGGGTGAAAGATTCCCGCAGCGATGTTAGACTCCATAATTACTCACTCACTCCAATAATTATGTTAATGTCAAATTGGAATAGATGTATAATCTTAATGATATGGTAAATGCTATTACTCATGACTGTCTCTGCATTCACAGACGTACGTGTACCTGCATGGAGCGAGGATCGGGTTCTTCCAAGGTGACGTGAAGAAGCTGATGGACGACATCAAGGAGCTAAAGCCCACAGTGTTTCCCACGGTCCCTCGCCTCCTCAACAGGTTCTATGATAAGGTGGGCTGTGGGCACACTCAATTCAGACACAGCAAGCAATGTCTTCTAAGTTAGATTTGTCCTCGTATGTTTGCAATTTTCTGACACCAAATTGATTTGAATGTCCAGCATATTTTTTAATGTTCCAGGTAACAGCTGGGGTAAACACGAGTGCAGTCAAGAAGTTTCTCTTCAGCATTGCCTTGGCAGAAAAGGAAAAGGAATTAAAGAGGTAACAATTGCATGAAGCCCAAAGATTTGTCAAACCATGTTTTTTGGTTGACCCCACCCCAACAACCCATACCCTACCCCTCATATCCACACCCAGGATAAATAAGTAAGTATCCATATCCATCTGACTAATAATTGCTCTAATAATCTTCATAGCCACTATTTCCCTGTCAGGAAATGAACAGCTAATTTTGAAATGGAATAGTACATGAAACTGGAAAATGCCATCAAAGGTGTTGTATTCATAAGCTATATGGATGTTGTGTTTAGGATATTGATTCTGTGACAGTATCTTGATGTTCTGTTGTTCTGTTCACAGGGGTGTGATCCGGCGGACCAGTATTTGGGATAAGCTGTTTTTCCGGAAGGTCCAGGATGCTCTGGGAGGCCGTATCCGACTGATAGTAACCGGGTCTGCTCCACTGTCTGCTAAGGTCCTCGCATTCCTGCGCTGTTGTGTCGGCTGTCCGGTACGTACCCATGCTCTCTTGTGCTCCTACCCACACTCTTAACAGTCTTACCCACACTCGTAAACAACCGTCTTACCGACACTCGTAAACAACAGTCTTACCCACGCTTTAACTGTCTTATCTTTGCTCTTAAAGTTATATACATGCTCTTAATTCTTAGCCATGCTCTCAACAACAGTTTTAACCACATTTAACAAGTCTTACTATGCTCTTCACAAGTCTTGCACATGCTCTTAGCAACAGTCTTACTCATGCTCTTAACAATAGCCTTACCCACACTCTTTCTCACACTCTTACCCAGAATCTTAACAAGTCTTACTCATGCAATCTTAACATGCCATCTTAACAAGTCTTACTCGCGCTATCTTAACAAGTCTTACTCACACAATCTTAACAAGTCTTACTCACGCAGTCGTCGCCTTTGGGTGAGATCTTACCGCTGCGACGTAAAGCAATAATTCAATCAATAGAACTTACTCACGCACTTTCTCACACTCCTACCCACAATCTTAACAAATCTTCCCTACGCACTTTCTCACCCACAATCATATTCTGTGTTTCAGATTTTGGAGGGTTACGGTCAGACAGAGTCCTCCGCCATCGCCACGCTGCAGATAGTCGGAGATCCACTCACAGGTTAGAAGCAGTTTACTTATAACTTCTTCTCTTTCAACTTCTAGTAATACAGACCTTCACATTGTTGGCATAGCACTTGAAGTATCATCAAAAGAAACATCCATTTTGCAGTACATCAATATTTATATTTCTTTAATGCCTCCAGTTTGAAAATGAAGATTGTAAATAATGAGATGTGTCGTTCAAAGTGTACAAGATAGTAAAAGAATGTTTATCTAGTTTCCACAATATTTGAATGGTGTTATGATAGTAAATAATAACTTTAACCATCATCAATTATTCTTCAGGTAATGTTGGACCCCCATTGCCATGCAATCATATCAAACTGTGTGACGTCAAAGAAATGGAATACTACTCATCAGGGAACAAAGGGGAGGTAAGTTGAGAACATATTATTTTACCTTTGAATGTCATCTTTCTTCATTTGGTTAGTAATTTTGACAATTCAGTTATTAAATAAGGTGTAAATGATCCAATATTTTGCAATTTTCTGGCATTTGTGTAAGGACTATTTCCTGTGTTTAGATCTGTATCCGTGGACCGAACGTGTTCCGCGGGTATCTCAAGGATCCTGTAAAGACAAAGGAGGCGCTGGATGACGAGGGCTGGCTCCACACGGGCGACATTGGAGAATGGTTACCTGTACGTCGTCTCACTCTCATAGAACATCATTCACTCACTCACTCACTCATTCTCACTAACTTTAGTATATCTTGTCATTTTTAGCCACCTGTATGTTGTGTCAAAAAAGAAACTAGATAATTCGTCTACATCAATATTCAAAATATGTGAATTGATTTTATTCAGCATCTTTTAACTGATTTTTTTTCTCTGCTTACAGAACGGTGCCTTGAAGATCATTGACAGGAAGAAGCATATATTTAAACTTGCTCAGGTAAAGTCCAGATAAAGCAGTGTGTCCTATATCTTCCATTAGATCAGAGTTTTTTCCCCAGATCATTGAATGCATTTACCAACAAATATTTCTTGTTCAGATCTTTATAGCTTTCAAATATCTCACATGTAATTTGTTATGAGTGTATTGGCACTAAAAGGTAAGATATTCGCATGCGTAAACTAACTTATGGTTGTGGTTCCCAGACCCCAGATCTGTATGCATTGATGTACAGTTGGGTCCCATTTGAAACTAATGACGTTATTAATTGTTTGTGTTCAGGGAGAGTATATTGCACCTGAGAAGATTGAGAACATATATGTGAGGAGTCCGTTTGTGGCACAGATCTTCGTCCATGGAGATAGTATCCAGGTAAAGTAATCCACATCGCCGCCACCATTGTATTGCTTGTTTTCACATGTGGAGTGATAGCTTCATCATTCTGAGGTAGCATTCAGAATGGACATTTTTCCATTAATTATCTTTTTCTTAAACATATATTATTTAATTGCCATTATTATTATTTTGCACCTTAACTGTGGATAATGTAATCAAGTTTGAGATTCGTTGTTACGTGATCAATCATCCACATTTATGGAAGGGAGGTAACTGTGTTTCATCTATAACGGTGTTCTTGTGTGTTGTAGTCGTGTCTGGTCGGAGTTGTGGTTCCCGATCCTGACATGGTACCAAAGTACGCAGCAGACAAGTTGAAGTTGAGAGCACCCATCCAAGACTTGGCTCGAAATCCTGTGAGTGATGATTAACTTTTCCAATTTTGTACTAATAATTGTAATAATTGTCACATAATGAGGATTTACATTATATGCTTGTGTTTAACCATCCGTTTTCTTTCAACAGGAGATAAAGAAGGCAATTTTAGCCGATATCCTTGAGATTGGCAAGAAATCTGGGCTTACATCATTAGAACAGGTAAAATGTTTACCATATACCTGCATGGGATATAGGTTGTTTTGCATATCTGATGCGGCCTATCTATGGTCACCAGTGTTCGTTTGAAAATACATGTATTTAAATGTTATTCAAGATGAATGGGCTTGGTGACAATTTATTACAACTGCTCCAAGAGAGTAGGTCCAAGCCACACCCATCGATAGTGTAATTATATATTCATCATTGTGTATGGGTAAAACGGTAGGTCCAAGCCACACCCATCGATAGTGTAATTATATATTCATCATTGTGTATGGGTGAAACAGTATGGGTAAAACAGTAACTCACTTAACCTTCTCCCTGCTGTTGGCAACTGGAGATGCCCTAAACAGTAGTGTATGTACATAATCCAGCAGCGAGAGGGTTAATCCAAACCACATCTGCCTCGGCAGTAAATCTGTCCCATGTTAACTGTTATCTTGTTTGTGGCAGACTCTGGTTAGTGAGGGTGTTGTGTGAACAATGTCAATCACATGTCTATTTTATTTAGTATTTATTTGTTTCCTTCTTCAATAAGTAGTTGTTGCTCCACGTCATGCCTGTCAGACAAGGGACATAACTCACATACACGTCTTTCTGTCGTCGCAGGTGAGAGACATTTACGTGTACCCGGAGATGTTTTCCATCGAGAACGGGCTTCTGACACCCACGTTCAAGGCCAAGAGACAGGAGCTGAGGAAGTACTTCACCTCCCAGATCCAGATCATGTACACGCAGATGTAGAGAGAGAAACCTATCATTCCGTTCCATTGTCTGCCTAACATTCAACGTGGTGTGCTATGTGTGTGACAGACAGGCAGACAGACTTGGCCCACAAAGACAGGCAATCATTGATGTTGATTTCAAGAAAGGAGAAAGGAACTGTTTGAACTTCAACTTAGCAACAACTTATTGGACATGTATTTATAAATACTAATCAAAGACTGAGATTATTTGATTGTTTGGCATTCTGAATGTATTAGGAGCTGGAATTATTTCACCAAGTTTCCTATTGGCTGTTGGGAAATACAATGATAAACCTGGAATCAGTGGAATACCAGGAAATGGCATAGTGAACAAATAATGATGCCATCTTTTGGTAGTTGGTTATGTTTCATTGTTTTATCCTAAGCAGCATCGTAGGTTTCTTAGAAAAATAATTCAAAATTCTGTGTCTGCAAAAGATCTTGTAGTTTCATTCCGAAATGGCAGTTGGAAGCATGTGGAAATTGCGTAGTTATATTTGCTACACTGTACTAGTGAGTGACGTGTGATATGAAATATGTGTTATCATGTGTTATCATGTGTGTATATCCAAGGTGTACATCAACTCACAAACTACTTGTTTATATTTTGCAAACATTGGCGGCTGTAGGTTGTTGGTTTGTGGAGGTGTCCGTCACTACCAGTGGGTTGTACTAGTGAATGGTACTAGTGGTGGTACTATCAGGTGGTACTATCAGGTGACTATCAGGTGGTACTATCAGGTGGTACTAGTGCACCTGTTTTCCATGCACCGCTTGTATCTCGACCTACATGCGTGTAGAATCAAAAGTGCTACCAAGAGTATTTGTATATAGACCGTGAGACCAACTTTAATATGGAAGAAATTAAGTCAACATTGTATTACATTTCCTTTTCTTGAATAAAATTGTGATATTTCTGCCGCATGCTCACACAGAAGTTTACGAAATATGCTTCATAATGAGTAGGCGAGCATATGTAAATATTTCCTGACAGCTTCGTACAGTATCCATCTTTGTGACGCTTGACTTGTGTGTGAGTATGTTTGGTCAAATGTTTGCCTCTCATGTATACGTATGTGTACCCTACTGGCCCCTGTTTGACTGTGGTTTGTAATTCACCCTGACCCCTGGTTGACTCTAATCGATAAGCGTACTGTTTCTTTTTTTACATTTCGTTCACTAATGCCTGAAGTACACTAGTGATTTTTTTTTCCCATTTCTGAGATCGAAGATTCTGTTGTCAAGATTGGATTACAAATATAAAACAAATCTTACACCTATCATGAAACTGTCCTTGCAGAAAAAAAAAACGGTTTGTTTTTTTAGCCCTAATGTGGATGTATCAAATCTTATACCTCGGAAGTGGGAAATAGCTGGTGTGCGCTAGACATACACACTTGTATTTCAGTACAATGTAGGGATAGATCCATGGTCCATTTCTTGCTTCACGTCTGGTCCTTCCTGCACCTATTTTAGGGAGACCCTTATTAATGTTACTATTCCGTCTTCTGTGATGTTGTCTACTGGAAATGATTTACTAGTAATTTATTCACCATGCTGGCCAGTTAGCTGTACAACTGTGGAATGTGAGCGTGTGCTTGTCAGATATTATCTGTTGAATTTGTTGCTTCATCATTACATAAACAGAAAATCACTTTCCTACATGTCTATTATATGTTATTTCTAAAAATTCACACATTTTTATTAGCATGACATTTAAATGTTTCTCAGACATTCTCACATCAAAGTATTGTGGTACCTACTGTATTTCATGGAGCAGTTGTAGCAATAGAGTTATTGAAAGTCACAACAATAGGACTTAACAAAAGTTTTAGTGTTACAATCTCTACAATGTACCGTACTATCAATTGTATGGTAATACTAATTGTTGGAAATAAAAACGATTCTACATAAACACGTTTATTTTACTGAAAAGATTTAGTAATTTTCTATCTCAATCAATTCTATACTAAGGAAAACGTCTGAGAAACATTTAATTAATTTATACATCCTACCCTAAAATTCTGTTATGATAATCAGCAAATTCTTATTATATTATTTATTTACATTCACTGCTATTTTCTTTAGAAATACATGTACCATAGTATTTAATACTTCTAATTTAGTTGTCCTTGATACTGGATTTGAAATGAGGGAGACTATTGACATTCTGAGGTCACATGGACTTCACTAATCCAAGAGAATGCTGGTACGTTTATGTGTGGAGAATATTTGTACAAAATGAGAGTATAACTGCAAGTTAACGAGAGAGTGTACATATCTGTGAGAGAGTGTACATATCTGTGAGTGTTTTCATTGTTGTGCAGGATGGCGTGTCTATCTACTAAGATTGACCTATAGTTACATGTACATACAAGCAATGCTATGCTAATGCTCTTTGATCCTTACATTTTTCTGGAGCACCATTCTACAAATATTAAGAAGATATTAAATTGTGAGATTAATCATTGGTTTAGATGTGCCTTCATCTAGTCGCCATTTGTCATATTGTCTCAGTTCCTTATAATTTTTGTAGAGTGCATGAGATGCAGTTCATTTCCAGGGATGCTGTTTGAAATGATTAATTGTATATTTGTTTCAATGTAAGTTCTCAATAGTTTTGGTTTGCTTCTTGTTATTCAGAATGTTCCCTTTTTCCAAGATGTCAGTTCATTCAGTGTGTAACATGACATCATGATCATGTAGTGGTAGCATTTGGTTTGAAACACATTGAGCTAAAAAGAAATGACGCAATTTGTATTTCCATAATTGTAGTTAAGCGACTACATTCTTTTAGCAGCAGTTGGAATTGTTTTTATAGACTCTACTGATAGCAAACATAGAGACTAATAGTGCTATTGTACACAATGTTTTTTAAGCTTAAATTACTGCCAGCTTGACTTGTCTACTGTTCGTCAGTAGTAACTTCCAAGACTACAAACATCTCCCAAAATGTAGAGCAAATTTAGTTCCAAGGTCAGTCAACTTTCAGCTGGAGTTGTATACTCCCCAGGGTGTTAAGAAGGAAAATGAGGGCACACTGATCCATTGACCGGTGTAATAATTTAGTGCTATGAGTATGCTGTCAATCAGTGACTTTGCGCACCATTAATGTGCAAATTATTATTATTACATAAGTCAGCAAAGTTGTTCTAAAGTAATTGGCCAGGTAGAACCTAGATTACAGGAAGGTGGGTATATGTATTACTAAAACTTGACTTTCCTGTCGCTGTGAATTACAGTGAACTAGGCAACTGAATATGGAATGTTTCACAAAGCTTTTTATTCTTAAAGGCATACAATCTGAATCATGGCTTGTTGACATTATGGTATTTCATGGCTAACCATATTTTACCCGAAAGTAAGTATATTTGATTTGTCTACACAAAAATATTGGCAACAAGCTACATGTTCTGCATGGCCCATTGATTTTCAATATTTCATTTACTTTTTATGACGCAATTCTTAATACATGGAGATGATTTTTTTTATTATGATACATACATGTACGGGGAAATATGAAAATGTTATGTCATGACTTATGCTTCACCGTATGGTGGATAAATGTCATTAAGCTTTGATTGTATGCCTTTAACACTACTGGGTACATGTATTTGGTTTATGATACACTTTATGGTCTGTTATCTTGGTGCATTAGGACAGGCTCGCTCTCCATGTTCTCCTCTCTAGCCAGAGTTCATCATTGCTAACCTCATACATGTACATGTATTTAGAAAACTTTGTTATATTTATCAATTTTTTGTTTCAAAGTGAGCTTCAGACCCCATATTTTGGTTTACATTGGTTGAGTTTTATTCTAGCGTTTGTGTTCTCATATATGTGTACTCTGTTACTGTTGAGTTGTTTCGTGGTAGGCATCTGTATTTTCTTTAGTTGTTGAAGGCACGAGTGAACTTGTTCTCGTTTTCCTACTATTTGTGTTGTTTCCCTGCAAGTCTGAATATCATGTACAGACAATATCATCTGTAAACCACATATTCCATTTTCAGTGGGTTTGCTCAAATATCCATTGTACATATATAATTTAATTTAATTCACGATAACTAAAGTCATGTATTTTGCACAACGAAATTGTTTATTTTAAACCCTTTTTTTTCTATTGTCAGTCATGGTATCGGCCTTGCATCATTCAATATATAGCAAACAGAGCATTGAGTTGTTGTTGTGTTTGAGTGTTTATCATTCCCTGCATAACATTGGTAGTTACACGTAAAATATTAATTATTTAAGAATATTCTGTTACCTATAGCATTTTGTAGGTATGTGTAGGTAATGAACTGCTTTAAATTGAAATGTAAATAACAGATAACAAAACATTAATTTTGGATACAGCAGAGTATATATTATTAATGTGACACTTGACAATACTACATTAGAAAATGTGTAGCTCAAATATGGTTAAATGTAATGCTCTATTCAAAATCTCTGGCAGAATGCTGCTGTGAATGCAAATAGAAATATAGAGCTTATGTAACAGGCTTACTTTGGGCGCTATCTCTAGTCACTAGAGTTGGACTAAACCTCGCCCGAATTCACTCTAGTCCGAC
>JAUTBQ010189112.1:0-10437 GCA_032361185.1 Lepetodrilus ovalis | reverse complement strand
CTCGGGTTTGTCCCTCTACCTCGTGTTTACATTTTCGACCAAACCCTCGGATCCATGTTTTATCCTATACATAACAGCTTCTGTCAGTGTTCATTTCTATTTCGTTACTTACTCCAAAACTCCTATATAGAAAACATTTTTTCCATGACTATTAACAGTATCCCATATAAAACTCAATTATTCCTTTTTTAAAAAAAAGGTATCTTTTTAGTTTTAAATCTAATGAAATCTTACGCAAGTACCTCAGGCAGCATGACCTTTAACATAACTGTTAACCCTCTGTGTACTGGAGATGATCTGTAGAACAGTGATAGCAAGTAGAGACAGCATAATAGCAAGTAGAGGCAGCATAATAGCAAGTGGGTGCAGCATGAATAGAGAATCTCCCCCGAGTCCATTTTGATATACAGTAGTTGTTATCCTACGAGTTGATAAAAGTAACGTAAATACGAGACTTTGCAGTGTATTTAAGTTACTTTAACAACTATATCAAAACACATGAGGTTGAAATTCTATTTATCATCCAATGTCATTCTTAAATCATGTAAGAAAAATAGCACTGTGCCGTCATAGCAAATATGATGGTGACAACATCACAATGGTAAACTGTTTGTCAGAAGTTGACCTTTAACGTAACCCTAAGTGAATTGGCCAATCAAAAACATTTGATTTTATATCTCCTAGGAGATATCAATTTGACATCTCTGGGAGATATCAATTTTATCTACTGCATATATCTCCTCAGAGGCACTATTGGGTGATAATAGTGAGTACCTAGATGGTTAACAGCCATCACGCAATCAGAGTTTTGCCGACATTCTTTGACAGACAGTTCGAATTGGCCAAATTAACAGAGGCATGCATATAAGTGTAAAAGTTTGTTAAAGTTTACAGGCTTCTGTGTCTGATGAAGATCATGTGGTTGATCAGAATCATTAGATGCCAATTTGAAATAAAGCCATACTTGTGATGCTCATTAACTTGTTGGGATGTATTTCTTTACACACAGCCCGGTTTTCCATTAAATCTTTGACTGATTGTTTTATTGTTACCTCGTTGAATGTCTGATATAATCTTATTACTTCAACTGGCCATTTCAGTTATTGAATGACAATCAGTTTCCGACATATAATTGATATCCCAGTATTTGATTTTGTTATGAAGATTCTATTATTCCACAATTGAAAATTTAAATTTAGAAATGGAATATTAATGTAGACGTTAATGTGACAATTTTTCCATCTGTCTGTCATAACATTTGTGTTATTTGAATTTTGTTTCTTTTAAGTCCAGTTTTATTGTCTTTTAATTCTTTGATGTCCAAATAAGATTTCGCAAATGGATGAAAGATATCCTGCAATGACGTTAAACTCCATAATCACTCACTCAACACAAATAAACAAAAGTGATATTATTTTTATCCCACCACATCATTTTCTATTTCGAGAATAAAAATTCTTGGAAAATGGCATCTGCAATCTAGCAATTGCAAAATGCACTTGGAAAGAAGCAATATATTCTGAGGAAGCCTATGTCATGTGATAAATGAACATGTGTGTTTCAAACAAACAAGTATTATCCAGTCATTATATGGATTTGTGGACATTTAGAGAGCCATACTTTGAATATTTTGTAAATTCATTGATAGCCTCATCCTCTCACTCCAGAGGTACCTGTGACGTTAACACTGCACGATACCTCTGGCTCACATCTAGGGAAAAACATGCGCAAACAGTCTACAGTAGTTATAAATAGAACAATGATACCATCTGTTTCATTGGATAGATTTTTACAGCGTTTTCATCAGGAAAATGATCTCATTGGTTGGCGTTTTTCACAGGTTTTCCCATAGATGTGAGCCAGGGGTACTGTGCAGTGCTAACGTAATAAGTACCTCTGGGGTGAGAGGATGTGATATATGACAAGTTCCATTCAAATAGGAATTGTACTAGTATTTGAAAAATAGATAAACAACATGAATTTGAGAATTTTAAATTAAGATGATATTATTTGCTATGATTTGAGATCTTGAATTTCATTTTGAGTTGTGAATTATGTTATAGTCAAACATTATATTCCAGGAGGACGGCTACCCTATTGGTCATTGTGAGCATAGTAAATACTACATCACACTGAAGATCCCTGACATACAATGTGACAAGTGCTACCTCAAGTTGGCCTTCACCATCATCGACAAGTCTTCAGGTACCATATCTTGTAACCTTTCTACAGTTTTTATTTGTTTATTTATTTATTTTAAAAACCAAATGTTTAGTTAGTTAATTAGTTAGTATTTAGTTATTTATTTATGTATTTTTATTTTTTTATTTTTTTTAGTTAGTTAGTTAATAATTAGTTATTTATTTATGTATTTTTTATTATTTTTCTTTTTCTTTTAATTATTTTTTTAAAAACATTTATTCATTTATTTTCAATATGTTTATTAACTTTGTCTAAAAATAACCTTTTCAATTGTTTTTTTTTCTTTCTATTTTATTTTTCATAATATCAATTAATTATTTTGTTTACATTTTCTATCCTTCATGTCAACAAGACAAGACTTATATTTTCGCTTTATTTAATTTCAATCTAATACAATTTAATAAAAAAATTGTTCCACCTAATATCTTATCCAACTGATTTAATTTCTTTTATCTCCTCCATTTCCCAAGCGATGGCATTAAATCAATATGTTTGTGTGCCTGTGTTGTTATAGCAGCCACCATTCCCCAAGATCAACTAATCAGACAGTTAAAACAGTCCCTGTTATGTTTACCAATGTCAGGGCTATAGAGAACTTGGTGGTTTAGTTTTTAGAATTCAACTTGAATGAAAAAGAAATTCTCCTGTGCTAAAAAAATGAATTGCCCTCCATGTTAATTTTCAATCTGTTATTTCTCGACCGTACGTCTTGCTTTAAATATACTTGCCAGTTTCCCTTTTTATCAAGGTGAATAATCTGTTCAAGAGGTAATTGGACCCGTTTTCTTTTCCTTACTGTGATATCTTTGCAGGACTAAAGATTAAAGGATGCCAAGTTTTAAATTTATATTTGTTATTGTGGTATTTTTAACACATGTTGTTAACTGCTAGTGATCTTTTACAATTACATTTACAAACTGTCAAAAATGATTATTTTCTAAGTATTAAAAAACAATATTGGCTGACATGTTAAATTATATTTTAACGATTCTGCAAGAAATAAAAATTCTATTCTAACAACAATAATAATTAAGTAAGTGACTGGAAATTGAGAAGTATGTTCTAATTATATAATTTTAAAAGATATTGGCAGTCATGTTGCATTGCATTTTATTGATTCTGCAAGAAATGTTTTATGTTCTAACAACTGTTAATTAAAGCTTGAAGTTTAAATTTTAAGCAACTGGAATTGGGGAAAATTACACAAACAAATTGAAAGAGATGGCTATTCCACAATACATGCCACAATGATATGAATTTGTTGCTATTTCAGTGCTGTTGGAGGCTGTAACAGTTGGTCAATATTAACTCATTCTGACAAGACCAGAACATAATAAAAATAAACACTAATATAAGTACATGATTTGGATAAATGGGCCATTTCGGTCGAGAAAATTGATTTTTGACATGATAAGGTGGGGGAGGGAGTTCTATATTTTACGCCCATAATCAGATTTACTGGGAGATGGTTAGAATTGTCCCTATGTGCCCTAGTAAGAGACGGAACGTGATGTATAATCCAACATTCCTGCCAGCTGCCAACTAATAGGTGCATTTCGGGTCAGCATCAATAATTTCTCCAAGTACCATGCTGTGCCATCATAGCTTTTTCCATAGTGGGAAATAATGTTAGGCTAATATTATTATGTTTTGGGGTCAAGTTATAAAAACAACATCCGGCTAGCATTAGCCTTGTTATTTCAGAAACTGTAAGGTTATTATTACAGTGTCCCCTCGATATACTGCCTTAAACAACATTACAGGGAAATAACAAAATTAGAAATGGGATCCACATATGACCGTGCATTATATCCGAATCCGTGGTGCTTCGGACCATGTTATTTCAAGATGGCACTGTATATGAAGTTATTTTAAGGAATAGTGTTTGACTATAACAGGGAAAGCATGACTTTTGACGAATAATATATATATTTAAAGACTGGAATGGAAAATTTGGCACTATAATGAATAATAATGACTCAAATGTGTTGACGGTTGGTTTTTAATTGGTTTAAAGACATACTATCACAGCGGATTGACCTATATAACGAAACAAACACATTTCTGATATGTATGTACATTGATGTATGCATTTATATAACAATATGTATTCTGTAACCTTTAAAGAGAAAAATACAATAGAATGATAAAAATTAAAAATAAACCATTTATAACATATTTTTCTTCTTTTTATTGCCCTTTCAATTTAAATATTGTTTTTATATCATTATCCTCCTTACACTAACAATACAACCTTTCAATAACAACATAAGCTCACTTAGCTTGAACAACATAACCTTTCAGATATGTATGCCTTGTTTAACCACCAGCTGATACTTGTTGTACAGACAGTGACTAACAGGAATATTGATGACCAGATCATGGTCAGATCAAGTGACCGGTGCATCCTGGCTTTATCTGTAGTGCAGTGATCAAGAGACCAATAACGCCATCTAACATTTCCATTCCCATCTCCGTGTTTATCAGCAATTGACATGGTCGTCCACACCTCTCCTTAGATTAACAATGATAATTTGCCGTCCGTTTGTTCATATACGATCCACGTATCCACTTCACAATAATAGCTGTTTTCCATGCCGCGGTCTAAACGTCTGTAATAAAGTGTTGTTAAGCACCTGTATGTAATCGTGTATCCCTGTCATGTGACCTGGCTTTTAACTGGCTCAATGGCCATGTGACTATTGATTAATGGTTTTCAACATGTAATACATACCCTTCGCAAAAGTATACGTGAAATATAATATGGATTATATTGATTATGAAATTTCGGTTAAGATTGAATTTCATGTAGTTACACAGACTCCAGTAATCTGTATGAAGATGATACCCGCTTGTGTTGTATTAGGTACCATTAGTCTAAGATAGGAATACCGCTTGGTACCGATCTACCTACCATAGGACCTATTGGCCCCAATTATGATGTTTTGTGGCTGTTAGTGCTTCCATAATGAACTATCAGTTTCATAGGTCATATTGTATACTGGTACATGCTTTTCAGATGACTTGCCACCTCAATTGCCATTGGGTATAACATTGGTATTTGCTTTCTTAACCTACCAATCCAAGAATGTGATGTTCTTTCCCTTTTGTGGCACTATGTGAAAGATATACACGTATATAATAAAATAGGGCCTGTGTTAGAGTGTGTTGTGTGTTAGAGGTGTTTTTCCTGGATATTTAACTTGTTTACTTTGCCATTGAGCACCTTCAGATGGATATTATATTACAGATAATTAATATTATTACATTGTACAGTATTATTATTTATTTATTTTGTTATTATACAGTGTCCCCTCGATATGACACTGTTCAATACACAGCGGATTCGGATATAAGGCTGGGTCAGAAGTGGATCCCATTTTTATTTTTGTTATTTACCTGTACTATCTGATAAGGCTGTTACTATAAGGCGGGGGTATGTCATGGACCCCAAATTATATTGATCCGGTTTTCTGTGCCAGCACGTGGATATTGTTTCAAATTCAAGCATGTGATTCTAATAATGTCGGTGATGAAGTCTTAGTTAGTGAAATAATCATACAACAGCACATCAAGGTGATTGTTTTGTCTAATAAACGAATGCATTCATGAACTTTTGTCAGCTTAAACATTTACGAGTTGATCAACTATAGTACATGTATTAGACATGTTCATTGAACTCGTCGAAGTCGATGTGAGATGAAAGATTCTATGTTACATTGTATTATTATTATTATTATTACTATTATTATTACAGTGGACCCCTATTTATCTGGTTCATTGCATTTCTGGTAAAATTATGTGAATAACTAACTTTCCTGACGTCCGAGTCATATTACATAGGAAGACTGATATTTCTATCCAGTAAAAACCGTGCGGATAACTAGGAAACTGGATATCTGAAGTCTGGATAAACAGGTCCACTGTATTATTATTATTAGTAGTAGTAGTATTAATATTGTTGTTGTTGTTTTTGATACATCTACAACCTCATTCCCTCACTCAGTACTTCACCACCTCTCTGCCCTGTGTTACAGATTTGCCCTGCGGGGGGAAGAACAGTACATGCCAAGTGTACTACAGCTGTGCCAACATCAAAATCAGGTAGGCTTCCTACTCTTTCAAGTCCCCCAACCTCCAAACCCACCAACACACCAACCAACATCCCAACCCACCTCCCAACCAACCCACAAACCCACCAACCTCCCAACCAACCAACCAACCAACCATTCATATTTTATATGAATAAAAGGATGTAGCTCTAGTAATTATCTGATCTCTGGAGCATATAAATGTGAGATCAAATTACCCACAACGTGGATTGACGAAATGGATTTTTGCGATATTAAATTGATAATAAGTATAACAATTAAATATAAGGTAGTTTGCATTTATTACTCAAATATAGTGCTACGCGCTCATTGAAATCTGTTATTGTTTTCCTATTAAAGCTACAAAGCAGTTTTAAAAGACATTGGTTGGTACAAATAAATTCTGTGGGTTTACCTTTAGCTTAAGAAAGTTCAGTCAGTTTATCCTCAGCATAATCATCTATAGTCAGTTTATCCTCGGCGTAATCATCTATAGTCAGTTTATCCTCAGCGTAATCATCTATAGTCAGTTTATCCTCAGCGTAATCATCTGTAGTCAGTTTATCCTCAGCGTAATCATCTGTAGTCAGTTTATCCTCAGCGTAATCATCTATAGTCAGTTTATCCTCAGCGTAATCATCTATAGTCAGTTTATCCTCAGTGTAATCATCTATAGTCAGTTTATCCTCAGCGTAATCATCTATAGTCAGTTTATACTCAGCGTAATCATCTATAGTCACCTGTCTCATGGTTCTCTATCTCAGACCCACAATTGAGGGAAAACACAAGAAGTTATCCTCCTGCAGTAACTACCTTGATAACCTTCTAGGACCCTGGCCATACAGACCTCAGAAAGTATTCGAGGTAAGTCCACGGTAACCCTGGCCTACTCTAGTTCATAGAATCTCATCCGTAGACATTAATCTCTGGCTCCTTTAGGATTAACTCCCTCAATTTTTTGAAGCAATAACCTAAAACAACACATGTAACTATAGTATTGGCTATTCTGCGTTTTATGAAAGGTATGAAATCTCCATAATTTATTTCCCCGCTCATAGCGTCTCAACAACACAATGTTCTACTTTATGCCATTGTGGTGACCGATTATATCTTTATTTCATCAGCGAATCCAAAGGGAATTGGCAATTTCTTTTATTAGGGATGAATGTAATGGATTCCTCTGTCTCCTTGTCTAAGCTGACTCTGTCAGTAGTGGAGCATAAGAAACAATACCTATGGGAAGTCAGGGCTCTGGACTAACATTTTGAGTTACTTGCCCGCATGGCTAGTGAGGGCAAGTTGTAAAAGCACCAAAGCATCTATATGTTTAAAATTAGGTTGCCCGCATAGCAATTTAACTTGCCCCTGTACGTCGGTCATACCTTAGTCCAGAGCCCTGGGAAGTATAGTAAATACATACAGACGTTGTATGAGAGAGCGTCTCAACATCTGTTTACTTCTTCTTCTTTGTCAATAAACCTCAATTTCTAGGTTTGTATTGACATGTCGGAAAGAAATTTGTAATTTGAAATTAATTGTTTTTAAATTTTTTGCAATTGTAAAACTTGTGATTTATAAGAAATAATATGTATACAATTTAATTTACTACATGTACATGTCTTAAATAAGAAAAGAATATAGGAGAATATAGTGTCATTGGTGCATGTGTACTCAACAGGGGTTAGGGTAGGGTGCATTCACAAAGTGTTATTAGCTTGTGTCTGTCTTTTGTGAGTACAGGGTATGTTAGACATTGTGATAGTTATATATTGCCAGATGCTGAAGTATTGTTAAACGGTATGATATTATATAGTATTAGATGCTCAAGAATTGTTAGGCATTGTACTGCTTTAGTGTTGTGTACAGTTGTTAAAATTTAGATACCGGTAATATATATCGTGAAAGATTCCTGCAGCAATGTTAAACTCCATATTCACTCACTCACCAGTAATATATTATTAATTGCTGTGGTATTATTAGATATTGCTCATATGCAACTAGTATTGTTTAATACTGTAGTATTGTTTAATACTGTAGTATTGTTTAATACTGTAGTATTGTTTAATACTGTAGTATTGTCAGATACTGTAGTATTGTTGGATACTGTAGTATTGTTTAATACTGTATACCGGGGACTCATGGTGATACACTTTTCGCATCCCGAATTTAAAAAAGGGAGTCCCATATTTTAACTGGTTTATTAAGCCAAATATACCCTTTGTGTGTGTACATTTGGTGATGCTACAACACAACATTGATGTGTATTCATTTTTGTCAGCTGGTTATTTGGAATTATTTTATTGTAATCTCTTCTAATCTATGCTGTGATGTAATGAATTTAGAAATACTGTATGATAACAAATGAATCTCAAGTTGTCAATAGTTTTTCTTAATAAAGTCCATCCAGGAGGACGCATGGCAAAATATTCATGCATCCAAACTTGCATTTTTTGCGTATCTGAAGCAGGATTACACGTTCAGTAAAACCCTGATACTGTGGTATTGTGGCATGCCATTGCCATATTCAGCGATGGAAACTTACCTATAAAACTTACTAGCCCAAATAGTGATACAAATAACAAATGTTTACAAAATACATGAATTTCTACTAGCCCTTCGGATACCTTTAACATTGGGAGAAATGGCTCGGGCTAGCGGGCTAGTGTTAATTTCCATTCCTGCATATTGTCTTACCAGATGTCATAGTATTTATGACAGCAATATCTCACACCAGGGTATATTAAATATGTTTATACTGCTATCATTTGTTGCCCGTGCGCACCGATGAAGAAACATTATATGAAGAGAGATGTGGGAATTGTTCGCATTACATTATCACAGTGTATTGGCCCTAGTGGCCCCACATGGTATCGCAATAATTGACAGCACTGGTAGATTTTACGTAGTATCACACCCAGATCATAATGACAAAAGCCCAATGACCAGTGTAAAATATTCATGAGAGTTCACTTTTAGGAGCCTCCAGAGAGTGGGGCCGTCACTGGTTTGTCAGCCATTGGTCAGAATTGACAGTAGGGTCAAACTGTCCCCAGTATTGTTTTGGCGATTGTTTAGGGATGCTGATTTAACGCAACACAGTTGTACATTATTTATGATCAGATTTAGTAAATCAATACTGGGTGCCTGTGAAATATATTGTTATGGGGGATGAAAAATGTTGTTTATTGTTTTGTTTTTATGTTGGATGAAATATTTTTTATTATGAGGATGAAATATGTTAGGTTTTAGGGATGAATTATATTAAGGTTTGGGGATGAAATATGTTTTATTCTGAGGTGGGGAAGTGATTTTAGAAATGAAAAAAAATTTGCACTTCGTCATTGGTATTATGTGTGCATATTTTAGAATCATTCAAGATAATCGTGCTCATATACAACTTGTCAGTTTACAGCAAAAGGAAACCTGCACCACCTGTAGTACTTAGTGTTGTTGCAAACCTGTTTATTGTAAGAGTTGGTTGTTAAAACAAATATTTGATTTAAGGTAGTGAGTATGCCTCATAGCCTGTAGCTTTGGGTTGAAACCTAGCTCATGCCATCATGTAGCACTCTTTAAATACTGCACAAGTCTGCCCAGCTGTGAATGGGTACCAGGTAGGATGAGATAGAAATTAGAATATAAACCTTCTAGTGCCTTAAATGGTAGCTGGGTTGTATTCTCCACAGGGAGTTGAGAAGTTGAAATGAGTGTACATTCATCCATTTACTGAGTTAATAATGTAGCGCTATGAGCAATATTTCAAACGTGGATTTGAAGTCAATATCAATATGTACATTGCTATTGTTATTGTTAATATTGTTATTTTTATTAATTATTATCATTACAGTGTCCCCTCGATATAACGCTGAATTTGGGGTCCATGACATACCCCCCGCCTTATACGATAGTACAGGTAAATAACAAAAATTAAAATGGGATCCACATCTGATCCCGCCTTGTATCCGAATCCGCTGTTATATCGAGGGGACATCGTATTATTATTACAGTGTCCCATCGATATAAGGATGTTCGATACAGAGCTGATTCGGATATAAGGCAGGGTGAGATGTGGATCCCATTTTTATTTTTGTTATTTACCTGTACTATCCTATAAGGCTGGTACTATACGGCGGGGGGGGGGGGG
>JAUTBQ010189101.1:0-10437 GCA_032361185.1 Lepetodrilus ovalis | reverse complement strand
AAGTGAATGTACTTTGTAGTTGTAGCTAAGAACTAGTGAAACACGGCCATACATATCTGTGATTGTATGCCTTTAACATAAGATCGGTCATTGTTCTAACTGAAACAACTGTACAAATCTCGACATGCATATCCATGTCCAGGAAAGATACACACAATACAGGTGATATGGGTTTTAAAATTCAGATAATGTACATGCTATTTCCTTTTGTTATGGAAGTAAATATTGTTTTCCTAGTGCTGATTTATATTACTACTTGCTACATCTTTATCATGTTAATTCTGTTAGCGAATCAACGAAAACATAATGAAAACAAGTGCCTACATGCATTCATATCCATGTCAGCTTTTTCTTGAGATCGAGTTCCAGTCCTGCACCTATGAACTTCCTAACGTACACTGCACCTCGATTCTCAGCCACACATTGGAGATAACATTTGTAACCACACAATCATCTAATGTTACCACGACAGCAAAGATTATATCAAATCGAAATATGAACCGTGTGCATAGCGCACAATAGCGCACAATATATTCGTGAAGAACAATTCATCAACGCCAATTTCAACAATGAGCATCACGTTACCAAAAGACCCCTAAAACATGCAGACTTGCTATTAAAGCAATCGCACATTAACTGTCTCGTCTAGCGTTACAAACCTTGATGCTAGTCAGCCCTGGCCAAGAAATCTGCTTGCAGAACGGAATGCAGTTCTAATTAATTGAGTTGAGGGTATCAATTATCCGACCCATATCTAAATCTTCTGTAAATAGCGGAGATCAAATATGATGTACCAGAAAAGTGTGGACATTTGATACTCGGGACAATAGAATCCGTGTGTAATTACTGTGGTATTACTAGGTGCCGACGCGTAACTCTTTTGGATTCGCCATACCGCGTCCCTGTCAGGAAGACTGTTATACTAGGTATGACGTCCTATGTATAGCTAGCAGCGGGACGTAGGAACTTAATACTAGCAGTGTAATTGCTAGAGTTCGTCATATTTAAACTTATTTCTTCTGAATGGCAACCAAGGGTAAGGGTCTTGAGGGACTAAACAAACAGACTACACCTAAAAGGTAACTATGTATATCAAAGGTATATCACAACCCAAACTACTAAATAGACTACGAAACATTTTGAGTATGTATATGGGCCCGAGTGTTTGGTGTAGGCTTATATATTTTTTCAGTATTTATTGTATTTCTCCATGTCACATACGCGACTTCACGAGAATTAATTTATGTTCTGTTCTGTTCTGCTAACACTCCAATAACATTGTGGTAATCAGCTGTAGACTATGTCGCTATCAAACGTGGTCTTATTGGGCATTGTAAGAGTCTATGTGAATAATAAATGCATAGTGGCACATGGTGGGACAATTGATATATTTGAGTCCATTCATAGTATTTCTTTTAAATTACGTCCTTGTTATTAGAATTACGAAATTCTGATTTGTTTGGGCGTCTTGACATTCCGTATTACGGCCATGGATACTCAAAATGGTCTATTACTTTAATTGCTTTATGTTTTTCCCCATATATGTAGAAAACCACACCACTCAATCTCCGGATAGCTTTACCAAACAAGCTGAGGACTCACAACAAATGAGTATCTTTTAAATGAGAACGGACAAAAAGTTGCGTTGGCAGTACCCAAATTAGGCAAAAACCTTCCAAATAATTCATCTCGATTGCAGAAAGTTGTTAATTTAGAGAAATTTGAGCAACTTGTGCATCCGAATAAAACAATTTAATCGTTTCCCGGGGGAGGGTGAGCAGAGAGCGCCTGAGCCTCATCAAATTACCACTTCTCACCGAGCAAGAGGAACCGGTGTTATTGGAATTAATAGAGGGAACTGATTTGGACCCGGCGACTTGTAAAATCATGTTATCGTGGATTTGTGTAGAGGGGCTGTTTATGACAGACACCGCCTTGGGCTAACATGGCTTCTGTTTAACTTGGAGTGCTGAAGGCAACTTATGCAATGGCCATGATCGAGATATTGGCCTTGAAGGGCAGCTTCCTCTACCACAAGACAACGTTGAAGTATCTTGAACATCCTTACAGACACGGCTGTTCCGGGCCACTAGACACATTCTAATAAATACATCTGATGACAATAATCCATAATAATAACCGACAAATGGAGACAATATAGAGGACATTTCAATTTACCATACCGTTAAATCCCCATATTGTTATTGTTGTAGTAGTAGAGCATTGCTATTGAGAGTGCCAGATTATTACGTGCGGATATGTCCAACCTCTCTTCTAATCGTGAACGACTGTCGTGTATACACGTGTGTATAATTATGTTATAGTGTTCACTCTGTCTATCAACTGAGTATTCTGCTATGTTCTGCTATGTTAAGCTATTCCCGGTATTGATATCTGATCAGCATACTACTAATACCTGGTGGGTATAACCATCTAGATTCTGAATACCCACCTGACAATACTACCACACCTCAGCCATCCACAATGCCACCACACATCAGCCATCCATAATACTACCACACCTCAGCCATCCACAATGCCACCACACATCAGTCATCCATAATACTACCACACCTCAGCCATCCACAATACGACTACAATTCACCCATCCAAAATAGCACAACAATATCACTATGCCTCACTTACCCACACAACCACACCTCATCCATCCACACCACCATCACCACCCCAACCCCCACCACCACACCTCAACCATAATACCAACACACCTCACCTATCCACGGCACCACCACAAATCACCCATCCACAATACCACCACACATCACCCATCCACAATACCACCACACATCACCCATCCACAATACCACCACCACCACACATCACTCATCCACAATACCACCACATGTAACCTACCCACCACACCGCTACACTTCATCCACTTCATCCACCCATAACACCACCACCACACCTCACCCATTGACAATATCACAAAACCTCAACCATCCACAACACCACTACACCTCACCCATCCATAGTACAGCCACACGTCACCCATCCATAATACCCCACACCTCATCCATCGACACCACAACCACACCTCACCCACAACAGCACCGCATGCACCTCATCCTTCCACTCCAACAAACACCAACTCACACACATACTCACGTCTTGCTGTAGGCATCAAACGTTTAGGGAATGTCACTGCCTCAGTCATTTCATACCACCATGCTGATATTCAGCCCAGGAACAGAATGTCACGTGATAAACATATTTATTAAGGAATGAAGTGAAACTAGATACGGACTCTATATATAAAAGTTAACGTTTTAAGGATCATATTTCAGACGTTTAGTTTATGTACGTCTGGCAATCATTGGGTTCGTATCATGTTAGGCTGATGAAAATATCACTAATGTTGCTTGAATTTACCTTAGGACCGTCCTAAGCAAATGTAGAAGATACCATGTATGCACACATACATAGATGATAACGCCAAGCCCTCGTTTCACTAACAACATCCTAACTTTAATATCTCCTAACTTTATTACCCAGTGTATCGCCCCATAAGTTAGATGCTGATTAAAGAGGGGATATGACTTGTGATGTCGTCATGAAACACTTTACTAGGTGATATGGTTTAGGACTGGTTTAGGGTCTCCTAAGCAGTTAGTAGGCTGTTGTGAAACGTTAAACGCCAATCAAAGTAGTGTATACCATATTTAGTCTTTAGATTTGCCTTTTCTTTTACTTAAAATTCAACAACATCTGAATATTGCTGCTAATTTCATCATTGCATTGGTACTACACACTTATTTTTCTCGACATCTGGTATATTGATACAAAAAAAAAAAAAAGAAATGTAATACATGCAACATTGTGGGTTAAATGTCAGATATATTATGTTGTCGACTATGAAACATTGAATTCAAAGTCAGCTATAATTATGATTATGAAATACGAAAATGTTGTCCGTTATGGCTTCTATGGAGCCCAATGACAAGACCGCGTCTGAGTTAGAGCATTCCCTTTTTTCACCGATCGTTTAAAGAGAAGTTGCGATTGCAAGATTAAATAAAACCAGATAATTTTATTCAACGAGACTGACAAAATTGGGACATAACGGTAAAACGGCGCAATTAACTGTCATCGCGTCTAAGGGCTACACAACTAATTTTATTTTTTTTTCAATAGAAATGGTCGAACATTTATACCAAGGTCCATTGGAGACCTATGACATAAAAATCACAAGGCTGGTAAAGGACAAGACCAGGGTCGTATCATTTGATTTATATAGAAGCTTTTTTTCTTGCTGTAGCAATCATTCGTATTTTCCTAGACGCTTGGCAAACACGGACCGTGACATAATTTGACAAGGTACTGACAAACCGTCTTTCTGGTCGAGTCATTTGTGGTAAATGATGTGACAGAGGTACAAGGGTTAACTGGAAGGGGGAACTTCGATTTTTGTCAAAATGACCAAAGCCGAAAACTAAATTTATATCGCGGAATCGGAGGCGTTTAATCGAAATATGTCGTAAAAATCTTTTTATTGTTGCGGTAATTTAATCGACTGTGAATTAAGGTTGTAACCTCAAAATACCGTGAATGTTTATTTCAGCCTAAGTGACTGCTCCTACTAGGATGAACATAAAACTCACGACAGGGGGCGCTGTACTTATTAGTTAGACTCCCATTGGACAAGATACGTCAAGGACATTTACGACTACGTGGACAACTGATGAATCAAACTTCGACCACACACATCGACTAAGTAAATCAAAAAGGAAACCATTTTAAAAATACAGTCATATTTCGGTATTGTACGTATGTATACAGGTTAAACCATCACCTCCAATTAAACAATGCACATGTAATGTTATATCTTGTATTTGTATTACATGCACGCGTACACAAAATACATCTATAGAAATATTTCACGTGGAGAATACATTTAATGTTTCATTAAAGAACCGTTTGCATTTGTGTTTCTACTATTGATTTAAGGGCACTCAATATATTACTGTCAAAATGGTTTTATAGGAATGTTGAACGTATACGTAAATATATTTTAAATAAAAAGTTAAATTGAACCACGTGGTTATAACATTCTATCTGATGAATAACTATGACACAAGTCTTGTTGTGATATAATTCAATACTACGTATCACGCGGACGTTAGCATTGCCACCTGCGTCCATTTAAATTATGACAGCTCAGATAAGAGACTGATTGTGGTTTTAACTTCCATATGTATACTAGCAGAATGATATTGGGTGAAGGCGTCAACATTGGAGCTCTAAAGACGAACATACCGTGTACCCTGTTTAGACATTGCGGTGATAGCATCTTGACGTTATCATGATTCATTCCGTTGAAGATAGGAGTTGCAGCTTGCCGAATATCAAGCCGATATTAAAGACAGAAAAAAAGGGGAATTTCCTCATCATGTTGAAACCCATCATCCTACAGTTTTCATAAATCAAGTTATGACAGTACAATGCTAGTGCATTGCTAGATCGGCTTGATGAACGCTGACATATGTCGGTTCTTTGTCCATCCGGGCGTGGCGAGTTTGACAGGGGCAATAACCCATGATTTGCAGGTAGTTGCCGTTAGAGGGCGGGTGGCTTATCATTACCGGTACCTCACACGCTCACGTGAGATTGAGCTGCCTCTACCGCCCTGTCTTCACGCGTAAGGCAATAATAAACGATACATTCGCCTGAATGCTCGACTTTCAATGGTTATTTATTTCCGCTGGGCCGAAACAGAGTCAATAGCCGCCAAGCCATAAAGGCAGAGTGAAAATTTAACAAAACGGCTGATCGAGCGCGAAGGCCGGTCGACTATTGTTTGGTGCGTGAATGCAACTGAGTTCTGTTCATTGAAAGTCTCCCAGCTTAGCCATGATACTATCGTGGCACCATTCACAGGACGGTTAATCCGCTGCAGCAAATCTTATTAAAACCAGTAACTAGTCGGCCCATATTCCCAGTCCGGAGAGAGTTCTATATGCACGTGCAGCGCGCGACGTGTGTGGGCGACTCGCCCCGGATGCACCCAGGTTTGTCACTCGATTCCGACGAAGACTTGTCGAAATAATTTTCTGTCGAACAATGGAGAGAGAGAGTTCGTGATCAGACGAACTCCCTCTCACCTAATAACGTTGCCTTCTTTCTTAAATAGATTACGATCCCTTACGTTCCCAAAATACGACCGATCACGCACGGGAAGTAACTGTGTAATCTTACGCACAGGGACTTTTTCATTACCACGTCGCTCTCTGCGATATATTTGATAATTATCTTCCCTACATTGTGTTCACATTAATTATTGTCCGGATTGGTGGGCGCAATGGGAATATGAAACTATGCCGAATAGAACCGAGCGAAGTCAGTGTCGCCTATTCTGTAAAAGCCATTACGAGATCTGTATTGGGAGACACACGGGGAAATCCTTCGAGAAGTTCTTAAACAGCACATAACGCCCTTCGTCAAGAAAAGAAAATTAATATTGCACATTGAGTGATGATTTATATCATTGCCTTCACACTTTAGTCCAGCACGCCAAACGAAGGCTACCAATGCTTTTAAGAAGCACTTTCTTCAGCATAGTTTGGTGGGTAAAGGCGTTCGAGACTTCCACGAAATTTATCGCCATTGATGAACCCTGCACCCATGACATGTGAACCCGAAAGGATGCAATTCTAGCACAAGGATCCAAATTAACCGTGGGTTCACTTTTTGCGTTCTTGTCGCTGCTCGGACTCTGAGGATAATTACGTTACTACACCGTCTCCAAATTTCCAACTCGCGCTAATTAATAATTTTGCCAATTGCAGACACCAATTTTCCAATAAATTGCATTATCGGATTTCTATTGCCTATGGAGCGTTTGATCTCGACCAAAAGTGTTTCGCTGGTACTGTGGAACTTGGCGCATGCAATCACTGGCGTTGCACGTCTATGCGCGTGCGCATGTGAACCATCTTTGTTTTCTGTAATCACGAGACCTAGATTAAAACGAATACGAGAAGCCTTCTATACAATGTAGTTCTTACAAGAAGACCATTTCAATATATACAAAAGGAAATGTTGCAGACCGGGTTTACCATTACCGTTGTCTAATATAATTAATTACTTCAGGTAAATATTAATATGTGTTAAGTTAATTTGGATACAATATGTCTTGAAGCAGTATGTTGGTTACGAGGAATGGCGAGATTATTTGATAGTTTTATAATACAATAATTATGACCTACTAGTAATTCAATTTCATAATAAAATGTCAAACGTTAACATCAATCCTACTTCAGTTGGCAGAGGTATCCCTGAATGACGTATAATTATATGATCTATGTGAAGTCTAGACATTGGTTTATGTGATAGAAACGTGAAAATTCAACTATTTTTCGAGCAGTCCCTTAATTTTGGTTGGGAAAAAAATTACATGGATGTAGATCCGCAGAACATCAAATTATAATTACAGTGGGTATCCCGATATCCCCATGTGAAAGTGCCACGCCCTGTTGAGACTGGCGTATACCGGGTATGCTGTGGACGTCGAGGCGACACTACACACACGAGGAACACTACTATCCACAAGCGGCACACAGAAAGTAAACACTTCCGCGGGTCACTGAGTGCACTTGGTTAGTTACACAGTGTGTGTCAATATCACTGCTTGATTGACACCTCCAACACCTGTCTAATACTGGCCAGTGACGGACACTGTAATTAACCATTTAAGTGTCAAGGCCAGTTACACGGGACATCCATTCATATCTTGGTTTAAGTTTGATTTGCCATGATGAAGACCGTCATTCAGCTAAGCCTATAATCTGATGGGTTGAAAAGATGTGTTGTTGGGATTCGAACCCCGGAGTATGTTGATGGAATGCCTGATTGTCTGGGTTGCGGAAGAATGTATTGAGTCGGAGAATCCAGTGTGTTGCTGTCAATGTAAGATACGGCAATGTTTTCCTCTGTGTGTGTCACCGTACAAGAAGACAATTTCCGTTACTTTAAAGAGTTATCTGCTTTGGCTTGGAGTATTTCTTCAGTAAAACCTTCTTTTGAAATGCTAGTTTGCAATCATGACCTATTTCAACTTAGACGTTCCTTCCTGTTTGCACGTTCAGATGCAATATGTGTTACGTATCAGAAACGTTATTTTTGAGTCGCAAAGTCCACAAATGTTTTTCCGTAATAATGTTACATTAAAAGATGGTACATTGACCAGCTGTTGACAAAAAGATTATAAACTAAATGCACAAATTGTTACATCACCACTTATTTTGAATTCCAATGCATTAACTGCACATGTAGCTCACCTTTCTTTCTATCAGCAATGGTACTATCAGCACCTTGCAGAGTAAACTAAACCAGTTTAATACTATCAAGTGATATGTTATCCGGTCACATCTTCATAATACGCTACTTGATAGGACTTCAGGACCAATTTTCATCAGCATCATCGTGCAGTAACCTGTTTATCAGGGTTTAATTATGTTAGCGTGACTGATCAAATATAGGATGGCATGTTACGTAGTTGCTGTCTGCTGTTGTAGAAGCATTGCATTCTGGACGTAACACATCGTGTACAGCAATACACTGCCAGACTATGGACAGCAATCCACTGCCAGACTATGGACAGCAATCCACTGCTAGACACCTTCATTCATGTCCACCACGACTCCGTAAGCTAATCATCAGTAACAGGAATGACAAGTGGCAACCTTGGATGGTTCTGTGCTTCTGGTTTCCTTCAAGAACCATCACTGGACAGGTTCAGAGAAATGTCATAAGACATTATACTGTGTCAGCATTAATTGGTGTAAATGTCGACCTAAACATACCACTGAAAGTGTCATTATACAATGAATGAAGAGAGATATCGGAATATGAAGTCGTTTTGGGGTGATTCTGAAGGTTGATGTCAATATGTTAGGACATGATGGTTACAGCAGCTGTTCTGTGTTACAACTGTCTTGCTGACCTCATCATCAATGCCAACATACACTGATGAAGCGGTACTGATGTAACATTGTATATTGTATTGAAAGTGATTTGAATAGTTTCAGAGTAGTCTACATAATTGATGATCATATGCTTTCCTCAGTGGAACGTTAACCACCTACCGCCATGCCCAGTGTTATCTAGAATACCGTTGAGAATATCGTAGAGGAGAAATTATATGTTTAAGTTGCTAATTACACGATGTCCTGCAAGGGAAGATCCTGTCCATTGCCTCCGTTGTCACAGCTACGGTAGACGAAGATCTTCTGTAGTACTCTTCTTCTGATGGGAAACACCGATACCATTTAAACCGCAATTAAACGACTATTTCTGGACGTTTGTCAAGAACTCTAGAGAGGGTCAAAGGCTGAATCGTACTACGCATATAGCCGTTCCGAGTAATGAACCAAGCTGCAACAATTAAGCTGTAATTAACCAATGTTGGTGGATGATTTTCCCAAATTAGTCCACCAAGCGCATAGATCAAAGACAATTTATGCAAATTCGTGCTCCCGTTGTTTGTCCACATGTGCATGAGAGATTGTGCAGACATTCACCGAATATCCGCCTTATGAGGGGGGTCACATTAGCGGCCACCTGAACCGTATGCTTGTGAAAATGTGTGGAAGACATTCAAAGTAAGCATGGGGTCATGTAATGTGTCGTTTAAGAAAGAAATGTTGCATTCCATAGCACTAGGGTCGTTCAACGGTAAAACAACTGGAATAAATATTATAACCGCCGTAGACTAAGCAGCGGGGTATATAATAATACAACGATCAACTGTGTTTTGTCGTATACGTCCGGTAGGTTATGTACAGTAGAAGGCTATTAAGCGTAGCAAAGATTTCAGGTTATACATCATTTATATTTCAATCCTCATGACGTTTGATGGTTGACCTATATTATATTGTAATGGACAAACAATTTTCTATCTGAGACCACATACGTTTGATAGTTCAACTTCAAAATTGTTATTTACTGGTGTACTTATTCTCTAACACTCGATAGTTATCGAAATAAATCATATTTTCTATGAATAAAAGGAACGTAGCTCTAATTATCTTGCCTGTGGAACATGTAACTGCTAGATCGAATTTCCCCTATATATGGATCGACGAAAGGGATTTTGGCGATATTAAATTGATGATGAATATCACAATTGAATGTAGTTTGTATTTATTATTCAAATATAGTTCTACGCGCTCATTGAAATCTGTGATTGTATGCCATTAAGCCTGCAATACGATTATTTGATTTGGACGACAATCTAAGCCACCATGAGCGACATTACGAAAACATACAACTAATTGTGGATTTGAAAAATACTAATTCAGTGTGGTAATGCCATTAGCTTGGGGTAGGAGAGGGCATAGGAAGGGGATGGTGACACACTCTTGGACCAGTGTCATATGGTTTATTGACACACTAACGGGGAGAGTGTCGATTGCTGGT
>JAUTBQ010189090.1:0-10438 GCA_032361185.1 Lepetodrilus ovalis | reverse complement strand
GTGTGTATGTGTGTGTGTGTGTGTGTGTGTGTGTGTGTGTGTGTGTGTATGTGTGTCTGTGTAGGGGGTGGGGGAGGGGGTACTGCTGATCCTAATGCAGACTGTGTAGCATGAGCTATCTCATTTTGCTTCCGACGGGCCTGATTAGTCACAAAGGTATACTAGTTTTAAAATGCTGAACAAATAATGCATAAAATATGTTATATAACATATAGTTGAACAATGAAAATGTTCAAGCTAGTTCTTTATTATATTCTGCACGGCATAAGACATCAGTAAATACCAATATCGGTTCATATCTTGAATATTCGCCGAGGTATACTAGTTTTAACAATGGCGGGACTTCATATTAAAATACCAATATTGATGACATATCCGTAACATAAGTTCTATAATATATATTTGTAATATGAAATGATTCTACATGGGGATGTGTTATATTCTACACAGTCTAGGTTATCTGTTAACATTAATATCGCATTAATATTTTGATTAGTTCCTGGGGTATTCTAATTTGCATATTGTGCGGGTACATCTCAAAATACCAATTTTGACAAAATATGCGTAAAGTGTTGCTCCAAACCAACATTATGGCACGAGGGCATACATATGATACGAAATGGAAGCGAGGTTAGTATCCTAATTCTTACCCAAGGTGTCATTTATGTAGTTTTCGTAAAAAGAACACATATTTTGATCAAAAGTATCAGATTATATGCCGAAATGGACAAATATGTGTGACGTATACTATGAGACGTCACAATGCACCTGCGATGTCAATTCATTGTCTGCATTGTTATGTAGCGAGGTTAGAGTTGAATGTCAGCCAATCACATTACAGAAAAGTGTGTCAAGTGATACTGACCGTATGGTTCATATCAATATATTACGAAACGGCATATGCTTGCCCTTATGGGTAGGAATAAATAATAAATACCTAGTTTTAACCTGTTCATTACACACACGTAGAGCATATTTTAAGCATATTTTGTCAAAATTAATATATTTGAGTTGCACCAGCACAATGTTCAAACGTGTATACATTAGGGACTAATCATGATGTGAAGACAGTATTGGTGTGAACACTTGATAGAACATAATTAAGATATGTAATTACATTAATGATAGCATAACCTGTTAGACAATTAGTAGATACCGTAGTAATGTAATTAGGTTGGAAAACGCTATTTTGAAAATTGGGTGGTTGAAAATATGTATTAGCTACTGTTAACAGGTCGTAATTAAGTAAATATTGGTCTCTATTACCATGTCATACAGATGAATGTGATATAATAATACAACTTGGAATGCAATAGTTCAAATGAGTCTGAAAGAAATCTTGGATAACTTACTTCATGCCGAATTTTCATCAAACTAGTATTTTTTAGATGACATCCCCCTACCACACCATATTCAAAGTAATATAACTAATCGAATTGTGATGTTATGAGCAACACTTTAGTGTTAACAGATAGGGGAACTTTCCAGAATATAATTAGTAACTGATCGAGGAGTGTTCATGATATATCTTGTTAGATTATTATAAGTTTAGCTGGAAAATGCTTACTGGGACTTCGGTTATGTATACAACATCATATTAACAAAAGCTATGTTCTATAGACTACTATTATGCAACCATACAATTAAGTATGATATAATTGCAATGCGTATGAAAACGTATGTTGCAGGAGATATTTTACGTATGATAGGTCGTCAAATTTTGCCATCCTTTTCAAGCTCATACTAATCTCAGAATTATCATATATTATGCCCTCAAATTTAAGAACCCAAATTTAACAACTTGTGACCATTTACATGTAGAGCAATGTAAAACAAAATGAATATGTTTCTATTACAGATTACCTTTACAGTGCTGCAGATGGATGGAATCTCACATACAAGGAACTATATACACAGGGTATTACAGTGTCCCCTCGATTTAACGCTGAAGTTGGGGTCCATGACATACCCGCCATCTTATAGTACCTGCCTTATACAATATTACAGGGAAATAACGAAAATAGAAATGGGATCTACGTCTGACCACCACGTGATATCCGAATCAGCTGTGCATCGGACCATGTTATATTGAGGGGGCACTGTACTTGCACTGTCCTGCATGGGTTTTTTTCTTTCTTAAAATTAATAGCTGTAAGATCACCATTGGATGCAATGTTGCATAAATTTTTATTAAATCTATGTAAATATGAAAAAGTTGTTGCCTATGGGTCCAATAGTCCTGCTGTGAGTAAAGCAGTAATTCAATCGATCAAATGTCTAAAAACAATATATAAAAATGTCTAAAAAAATAATTTTAATATGATGCTGTGTCACTGATCATTAATGCCTTTTCTAAATAAGGCAACAGTGCTCTTTTCTAAATAAAGCAACAGTGCTCTTTTCTAAATACGCCAACAGTGCTCTTTTCTAAACAAGGCAGCAGTGCTCTTTTCTAAATATGGCAACACTGCTTCGTTATAAATATGAACTGACATATTTTTTCCTATGTTATGGTCCATTTATGATTATGGAACATTGGGAGGGAATTTGCACATAATGCTGATGTCAGTGTCATGGCACAATTCTGAATGATGCTCACCAATTCAGATTAATTATGGCGGAAAAAAAGAGCATATTTGTAGATTACCCAGTAGCAAAAGAAATCGTAAAATCTTATTTGTCAACCCTGAAGGATATTGACGTATGTTTTTGTTGTACCTACTGTAGTGCTCCATCCGTTTGGAAGCAGCATCGGACTTTGGCAGCTTGAGTTAGAGCACTATGGTGGATTGATTGAAATAAAGGTAATCCTAAAGTTGTCCAGAATTCACAAGAAATATATTTTTTCCATAATGTCTAGCACTGCAGTTCTGTAAAAGACTGAACACAATTCAATATCAGTCCAATGGGTTTACTATTATCAGTGGGTAATAAAGACTGACTCTGTGGTGGCTTAGTGCTTAGTGCTGGCTTGGAGAGAGCCCAACTGTGGTATGCATTAACCCTCTCCCTGCTGGAGGCAACCAGAGATGCCCTCAAGAGCTGTGTCTGTGCCTAATCCAGCAGGGAGAGGGTTAACAGGACCTAGGAGTAAAGCAAGGATTGGATGTCTCGGAGTCGGTTACTAATGTCAGTTACTAATGTCAGTTACTAATGTCGATTACTACCTACTGTTCTGATGCACAATATTCCATAAGCTAGCACCAGTAGCCAGTAGAAAGATGGCATACAGTCAACCCCTGTTTATCCGGACGATTGCGTTCCCAGTAAAATTGTGCGAATAAATGAATTTCCGGTCATTTTACATAGGAAAACTGATATATGATTCCTAGTAAAAACCATGCAGATAGCGAGGGAACCAGTTATCCGAAGTCCGGATAAGCGGGAGATCACTGTACAATACATGCCTGTAGTGGTATTAGTGAAAGAATCTTGAAAGCAAATAAAGCCCAAATCAACCGACCAAGTAACCCAAGTGTTTGAACTTAAAGGGAGTCCATGGGGTCATTTGAAAAGTTATTTATTTGTTGGACCCAACTTCTAATTACACATTTTAACCACCTTTAGCACATGCTCTCCTGACAGTGATAACAACAGTCTGTGTTATCTGCTGTCACACTACGAGGGTTTTCGCATGTTCAGCATTATACAGAATTTGATTGGTTCAATGGGTGCAGGTGCAAAACGGCAACTTCCAAAATGGCACACAATATTCAATTTAGAAGCTATCAATTAACGATTGATATCGTCTAAATTCCAAACAGTAGACCTTTATTTCCTTAAAATATAAGTCACAGTACCATTTCCTACCAATCGATTTGGTACCGTTTTCGCCAATTCAATATTTGTTTTTCGTCAATATCGTGAGCCGTTTTGCGCCTGCACCCATCAGCTAATAACAATATGAACCAATCAAATTCCTTATAATGTTGAACACGCAAAACCCCTCGTAGTGTGACAGCGTATAACACAGACTGTTGTGTTATCGCTGTCAGGAGAGCATGCCTTTAGCATTGACGTATGGAGAAGGACCCCCTTGCTATTTTCTGAATTTCTAACGCTGAAGTTAATAACTTTGTCTTTTTTTGGTCCAGTTTGAGGCAGGCCGTATTCACGGTCGAGATTGTCTGCCCCCGGTGAAGCACAATGTTAACCAGCCAATGAGGATACGGTCACTGTTCAGTATTAAAATGGCTGCAGACAAGCACACGCTGGAAGCAGTTTGCCACGGAGGATTCAACGGTCCTCACAAAGGTTTGGTAGTGTGGGTACGTGGTGACTTGAATATTTGTATCTTCTAATCATTGGGCGCCATTGTAAGAGGACCATAGTGTCAGTCCAAATATTCAAACCCAAGTTAGCTGGAGTGTGTATAGCAATCTACTGACATTGTCAATGTGGGTAACCTTACTGGCTGAGACCTGTAGGAGTATATATGTCACCAGCTGGTCACATTGCATCCTCACACTCCAGAGGTACTGATTACGGTAACACTTCACATTACAACCTGGCTCACATGCAGGGGAAAACTCGCGCAAACAGCCAACCAATTAAATCATTTTCCAGAAATTTTTGCTGTAAAAACTATCCAATGAAATAGCATGTATTATTCCTGATAGTAAATTGTTGGTTATGTGCATCTAGTGTACATTGGAATTACGTTCCTTTGCTTATGTTGTATCTTTTTGATTGGTCACTGAAAATGCTTCTAATTTTTGCTCCTTGGCTGTTTGCGCGAGTTTTCCGCTAGATGTGAGCCAGGGGTAATGTGAAGTGTTAATACAATCAGTACCTCTTGAGTGCGAGGATGGTCATATGGATACAATGTCATTAAATACCTAGTATCTTTGACAATTATTTATATATTTGATACATGGGGCAGGAAGTAGCACAGTAGTAGAGTGTCAGACTTGTAAGTAGCTATAGTTCAAACCTGCCACAGATCTCAAGTTTCACTCCTTACAATATGTTGACAATCTTTGCTCAACGTGCAAATATGTCCAAGGGCAAATCCACATTGTGGACGTTACATTCTGAGCCTAAAATTTGGTTTCAATTGCCTGTCAATTGTTTATGAAGCTACCTGAGCTGTCCAAATTTGTGTATTGATTACATTTGGTAACATTTATGCTTAGGCAGAAAAAATTCTCATTCCCTTTTGATACTTTCAAATAATTAATTTGTAAAGTGTGCTGCAGACATTACGGCTAAAAACAACCACACATGTCAGTCATCTCACTAATACCGGTATTAAATTTCAAGATAATTATAATATTTGCCAATGAAGTACATGTAATTATACTTTTTGGACTTGGTAATGGTGAGTGTATCCAACTGCTATGAAAATAGTCTAGATAAATTTATATTATTAATTCTACAAATACATGTAAATATGTGTGTTGTGGACATTACAAAATGATCGTTGTTGAGAATATAATTAAATAAATAAAGATTGCTGTGTGTTTTTCATACTGCATTTTGCTATACTTTTAATGCAGCTCAGTTATAAGGCATTATGGTGTAAATAAATAAATATCACTAAGAAATATGGGACTTGAATTTTTTTCCACTTTTTCAATGTCTCATGTGGAATTGCACCAAAATATCTGAATGAGTTTGTGTTGGACTTTAATGAGTGAGATTTATTGCAATTGCAAAGTCAAGGATGGAAATTAGCATGAGCCTTCTAGCCCATGCCATTTCTCCCAATGTTAAAGGTATAAGGGCTAGTAGAAATTCATGGGGTTTTTGTTTGTAAACATTTGTTATTTGTATCGCTATTGGGGCAATACGTTTTTAAGGCACATGTTTCCATCCCTAAAAGTACTACATGGCTCCAGACTAACATTTTGAGTTACTTGCCCACAGAGCTAGTCAAGGCAAGTTGGAAAGGCACCAAAGTATCTATATGTTAAATAAGAGGTCGCCCGCAGTGCAATTTAACTGCGCCCCTGTACGTCGGGCGTATGTTAGTCTAGAGCCCTGTTACTATGGGTATTGAGGGTTTCCTCCTGACGGAAGCTGATAAATCAAGATGTGAGTAAAATAATCTTGAAAGTGGCTTTATGACTCGGTGTTATAAAATGATGCTGTCTACGTATTTCAGAAGAACAATAGAACACAACTGTGTTTCCACTGTACAGAGAATGACAAGCATCAACATCCACATGGGAAGCAGCAGGTACGGCAGTGCTTACAATCTTGCCCAGGCTCGATTAGTAGATTCTTAATAATGATTACACTATGAACAGACATTAAATTATTTTTAAGAAATGATCTTTTATCGATTAACTTTACCGGTGAAGCTCGTCTAATGCAAAGATTATCCCTAATTGCAAGATAAGGACAATATCTAAAGACATGTGGTTACTAATCACCAATTGTCATGAACATTCATAGACTTGTGCACTAGGCCCCGAGATTACAGAACTATTTTGAGTACAATTTCGTGCTCAACTGGAAGTTTTGTTCATGTCTTCATTATTAAATTTGAGCTTGAGCAAGAAATCATACTCGAAAAGTTTCGTAATCTCGGGGCCAGTTCACAAAGCTCGCATATTAACTAAGAGACCATAGCGCTCCTATTTCTATCCAACTTGCTGGCCACTATGCAAGGTGCTATTGTCTCTTGTTGCTGGTTATAGACATTCCATGCCAAACGTTTTGACATTTTACACCAACCCCGCTCAGATTTTGTTAAAAAAAATACTAAAATACTATACATGCTTACACTATTAGCATCCATCTTGTAGGGCTGCTGAATGCGTGCACAGATTTGGACAAGAGCGATTTCCAATTCTCCAATTTTCATCAAGCAGTACAACTTTTTGCCGTTGACATGCTAAGATCGAATCCAAATTGTTTATCCTAAGTGCGTGAAAATGTTTTGGAAGTCATCGAAACATCAAACATTTTTCTCTTCACAAACGTTACTGATGTACGTGACGAGGCACCCATGACCTATAGTGGTCGATCAGCTACTTACGATTTTCTTTTATTTTAGGACTTTAAACATGTTCTAATGTTCTATTCATGTAAATATTACATTTAATATTGATACGCCATGACCTAACAAGGTGATTATCATCAACAAAAGCACTTTTACTGTCTCAGTTGAACAATAACATGTTTCAGACTTCGCCGCTCGTGTTCAGGGTAAAGTTGACATTGCCACGTCTGTGCATATCATTTTAAGTTTTCAGTATTTTTCCCTCGTAGCATAATCATCTGTTAATGTCAAGTTATCAAAGTTGAATTCCTATATGAAATAGGAAAATGCATAGACGTAAAGATACCTACCATCAGTTTGGTGTCTATATAGAAGCATGGAAGTTGCGCATGTCGAAAATACCAAGGGACATAACTACTACTAACATTGCGTCATTCCGATTTATAGCCTATCTGTGCAAGTGTGTATAGGGTATATAATCAAGAAATCCGCAATCAAACCCGAAATCTGCAATCAAAAAGGAGATAGGAGGTACAATCTTCAAGCTACATTCACATCAAAGTTGAATTTTGTACGGATATCGTTTGCATTTTTACATTTTCAATTTTGAAACCCTGGACCAGAATCCATTCAGGAACCAAATTTCAGATCTGTATCTCAACTATTTAGAAAGTTATGAGTGCCCAGAAACGCTCCAGATCGAGTGTCGCGAATCACGAAAAGGCATGATATGCCATATCTTAAAATCGCGTTATTTAAAAAAAAAAATCACCGCAAATACATAAAATTTCGGATTTCTTGATTAAACACCCTATAGTATTTTTACTAAAAAAAATTCCATCAAAATCTAAGGGTGGTGGTCGGGTAGGGAGGGGTGGTGTAAACCTCGAGATGATTTGGCATGGGGAAACGGACAAAAAATACCGTCCATTTCGGTGCTACCATTTACTGTTCGGGGGTAGGACGTTTTTTTTGTCCAAGCTGGAAAAAGCGCTCAACTTCTGAGTCAAATTACCCCCCTTTCCATTATTCCATTTGCATTCCCTATGATTTTTCTGGAATAACCTACCTTGAAATTAATCAGATCCGCAGTTGTAATCTCTCACAAGTCCCAGGCGAAAGCTGTGCAAATTCTTGTAGTCGACTCGTTTTTCACCATAAAATAGCCTCCGCTTTATCGTGTTATAATGAAACGGTGTATTTCCCTTGGTGTAGTTTCAATCACGTCCTACGAGCATGTTATGGATCATTTGAAGCAAAAGATACCAAGAAAGGTTGAAACAGGCACTTTTTGCGTTGTTTCAGCCAATAAATGCTAAACAATGACGCTAGTATAGGAATACTCGCCCGGTACAACCACAAAACACGCCGCGTTTTTTAACAATATTGCCTCACTTCAGAGATAAATTACACCCACTAAACAATGGCGTGGGCAGTGGGCAATTGTGTTTCATAATGGATGTTCCATCTTTCCGAATCAGTAATCCATTTCTGTATAGTGTGTTTACAAGCTGCTCATTGACTTCGTATGGCAATCGTATTTCCGCCAGATCTCCGTCAAATGCATTGCTCCAATTTAGTGCTGTGCCAGGATTGGTCACATTGGAACACGTGATGTGAAGGCTTTCATTCCCACCCGACATGCCAGTATTCTCTCCTCTTGGGGTGTGTTGTTATAATAGACATACGCATGACTGCTTTTTGCCTGTAGATCACACCTCACATCTGGAATGTGGTAGTAAACCTGCACGCGCCACACGAGCGGCGGCGTATTACGCAATATTTGTATAACCATGTTTGCTGCCAGGTCAACGGAGGGACAATTACTACTGAAGTACAAAGCCTGTTGTCACAACGTAACGGTTCATTCGGACTGAAGTCTTTGCAGCGTATTTTGACTTAAATTTATTTGTGAATTCGGAAAACAGAAGGAACTGTTGACTAATCTAATTAATGAAGGTATTCAAACTTAATTCAACATACATGTGGAAAGTATTTATTACCCTAACGTCAGTGTTGCAAGCCAATTCAACTTGTGTTCTATGTAACGATTGCGAGTAGTACGTATACTGCTCTATACGTATAAGCAACAACTATGTGTATACCCTATGAATGTATCGTTTACGTACCGCTTGTTTCCCAAGTTTTTTCAACTGGCCTATATATTATGTTGTTACAAGGATTAAGGGATATGGGGTAATTCACTCAATGAGGTAACTCAATCAATGCCAATTTAGAGGATTCCTGGATGCTTTAAGAACTCATCTATGGAAATCATTTGTTTGCTGGCATATCTACGATATATATTATGTATCAATATGTATAACTGTCTAAGCTTCAGTCTGAGAACTATACTTGGCTCTACAGTAACTTTTTGATGTGCCTGTCCCTGTGCCCTGTCAGACATGTAACTAGGTAAAGGACTAATTCACCTGTACGGACAGTCGTTACTGGCGACGCCTGATGTAACATGATCTATATTCCTTTTGAAATTCATTTTTTTTTATATTTAATGGAGGTATTTGAGAACCCTGTTTCTCCCTAAGACTGTTCGCTTCTTAGTGCTAAATATACACTATCCACCATCTATTATTTTGGAGAAAACTACTACTCATGGAGGTGATAACTTTTGTACATTTTATTCAGCTCTAAGGATGAAGTATATTTCTAAATACTACCATGAACATCTGTCTGTCTATAAATTTATTTCCTTGATGTCTATACAAAGAAACAAAAGTGTATTATACGATTAGTTTGATTTCAGCTTAGAAATATGTAACAATATATATCCAGAGGCCATTGTAATGACTTTTGCTAATGTTTTGTTCCTGTCTGTCTGTCTAAATAACTACTGTTTTACAGGTTTGAAGTTGGGGAACGAATCACGATTAAATCAGGGAGTGTTTGTTTGTAATTTGAGTCAAATTCCCTGGTAGCGCTCTCTTAGCAGTGCATTAGCTATCGGCAACACAAGCGCTACTAGTCTTAGTGGATAAGATAGGTTTGTGAAAGGATACCCAGTCCCCGGGAATAATATAAAAAGAAATAGTACGATTTCATACTCCTCAATATCTTTTCTCTCTAATTATCGTATTCACAAGACGGTCACCACATTCATTTGTGAATGGTAGATATACATGCTGGCACCATTGGTCACATTGAAACACGTGATCGCGAGAAATACACAGAACTACAAGTGATTGCGTAATAAGACGGCCATTCACCTGCCTTCAGCTGAGAGACAATTACCCAACTACAGAGGAAAGACAATTGATATTTGCTTGCGTGTCTTGTCATAAATGTAAAACTACAACCAAGGTGATATCATTTATGAGGGACAATAGCACGGTTCTCTGAACTGCTATTGCCAAATCACCAAAATTATATCAAGACGACTTATATGTGTATGTTTTCTCGATCTCGCCAAATGACAAATTTATCACTGTAAAGCACTAATTCAATCAAACCAATACAATTGTTACGAGCAAT
>JAUTBQ010189079.1:0-10439 GCA_032361185.1 Lepetodrilus ovalis | reverse complement strand
GCGAGCACCGGCTGGTACTGACAGACCAAGGATGATAACTGTAGTGCCACTCTACAGACAGTGCATCCTACCAATATAGCGTCAGAAATTAACTTCTGCGAAATTGATGCCGGGCCCGCGTGGGGCGGGATTTGAACTCGGTACCTTTTGCTCCGACAGGCCATTTCTCCCAATGCAAGGTATCCTAAGGGTTAGTAGAAATTCATAACAATATTAACATCTTGTTATTTGCATCACTATACGGCGAGTAATAAGTTTTAAATGTAGTTTCTATCAAAATGAGAAATGTTCACTCAGTTGAGTCAGTGGAATACCCTTCACGACTGATTTTACAGTTAATTTTTAAAAGGTGAGAAACCCACATGGGCTCCCCCACATGTTCAGGTGAGTGAGTATCGAATGTCGCTGCGGGATCTTTCAGCCATTTGCGACGATTCAGTCTCAGGTCATGCTCTGGCGTATATTTTTCAACATATTTGTTTATCACTTATATAGACAGATCTCTGCCGATATTTTATAATGATGCAATGATTCTGAATTTTATATTTTGGCTAGCACATCGTAGCGGTATTTGTTTTCGATTCCATGAAGTATTTACTGAGATAACCGTCATGGGAAGTCACATGCCTCTATGTTTGAATGCATCTTCACTGCCTATACCTGCATAACGTATAGTGTTTAGACTAAACTTTAGTTGTTTACTACGAAGACTTCTACAATCTGAACGAAAACAGGACAATATTTACTTCACTGTTGTCACACTCGTGATATTGATGTACACTAGTCTAAATGTGCATGCTTTGCAGGTTTCACAAGAGTATAACAATGACAATAACCTGTTGCCCCTTCAGATCTTATGCATGTTTTCACAATTTTTCGCAATGACAAATGAAGAGGTCGCAGATTTCGTGTAAGACATGCCATGTTTAGTTTTTCTCTGCGCCTGCGTAGAACTTGTCCCGACATCCGCTTCCGCAAATGAGTTGTGTCAAATGTTTTTTCTCTTGCTTGTGAAAGATACTACATGTGCATGATGTTCAACATCTGTTCAACGCCTAAATGATCAAATGAATGTGAGTATATGTTTATGAACTTGAATCTCTGAGATACTGTAGTGTGTCAAATATATAGCAGACAGCTGACAGATACGATCACTGATATCCTGTCCATGACTGTCCAATTTTCGATCAGGATACCAGCTGGATACTGACATTATTGTTCCGCGAAAACATATTGATCAGCTATTAACACGCACATTCGGACGTTACCGTATACAATTACATGTACTTTTAATATACTAGCTTTGAACTACCCCAAATGTAAATGACAATCATGTATGATGTAGCAGTTATCGCTGGTTATTAGAGGTTCCTTATTAGACAACTGATTTTAGAAAAGAAATAACCCGAATATTGAAGTGTTAGATGTTAAAAATAGACATTAATTGCAAATTACAGAATATACCCAGCATTAAAATAGCGATGTCACAGAACGCATTTGGCCCTGTTTATGGCAGTGATAATCATAATGCTTAGAATGATTCAATGAATTGCAAAGTTGGCTACAATGTTAAAGATATCGATCTGTGTGACCCCTAGCAAATTACAGATTTGTCCACCATTAACATTGGGCCTATGGAGAATGACCCCCATATTATTTTCTTAATTTCTCATACTGTGATAAAGTTTTCCACATATAAAGGTTTTTCCTTGGCAGATTGTTAACTTGGGAAAAGTACATGCTTATTGATAACTGACCAGTTGATGGCGACATTAACTTCTTCACGCCAAGCAGACAAATATGACAGCACGGAGAACGTTGACCAGATGATGTGATGAAGAGAGGACCGAGCACCTCTGGCCGGAGTGGATCTGCTATCGGAGGAGTCAGAGGCAACAGTCCCGTACGGAAACTACAACGTATCGGTGCACCTCTCATAAGATCGTGGCTCCCCCAGTCTTGGACAGGGGAGCTTATTCCAGATACTAAGACAAGAGATGGGCAGCAAGTTACAACAAAACCTAAAGAAAAGCGAGCAGGGCCCTATCTACTTGGTGAGTCCATAAATGTATTGTTACATGTATTATCAGCATGATCAGCAATATATTACTTGTAATTATGATGTAACTATTACAGTCATGTTATACCATGTTACCAAATACTTCCATTTTTTGTGAAAATCTTATTGGTAAGTGAAACAATCGGATCAATCATTCATTGAGTTAAAGTAATCTTTATTGGATAAAAGTTTAATTGTATGCGCAGAATCTGTTATGGGATCTGACAGTATAAGAAATGCTGTTGTCATGTAATATTGTTTTAGTCTTCAATATTGGATGTGATTTCCAGCTATTTGTATGATTTTGGCCCATAGTTTGTCATGTGTGCTGCTGTTGCCATGATTGCCAGCCATAACATACATACTCTGCTCTGTCTCTGATCGGGATCCAGGTCCGCGGTTGGGCTCCTCCCCTGTTCGGAGTATTGTGCAGTGTCTCGCCCGGAAGGAACACACAGACGACTTCTACACCATCAAGGTAAGTCGGTCAGTCTGCTAGTGTCGGGTCCATTCTGTCTGCTAGTGTTGGGCCCATTCTGTCTGCAGTGCTTGATGTTGACTTGATAGAGGAATCTTGAACTATACCAGGCCCAGAGATATACGAAACTTTATTTCATGTTCAACTCAAAGTTTTGTTCACAAATACTAGGGAAAATCCCCATAATTAAAAGGTTTGAGCAAGAATGCATTGGTTACACATACATGTAATCATGGACTAGATTTTGAGATCATATCCAAGAAGTTTCCTCCATGGCATTTTCTGCCCCAGTGTTCTGGTGGTTGATGGGAAGACATACATGATGATCATTGAAGTATATGTTAATAATTTGATCATCTTGGCAGGAAAAATGGAGAACAAAATTACAGAACCGAAATCCAGCATTCCAGATGAAATTAATTTGTGGAAAAAAATGTCCTTTTTCTGTCTCAACATACTCAATGCACTAAAATCATGCACAAAAAAAATTAACAAAATGCAGATCTTGCTCGTTATTTGTTATTTTTGTTGTTACTGTGCTATGTGGGCTTATTTGCAGATTTTGACAATGGAGGAGCCTGAGAAGGAAAGCCAGGATGACCGGCAAGGCAAGATGTTGATGCACACTGAGTACTCACTTCTGTCCTTGCTGCGGACTCAGGACGGGGTCGTGCACCATCACGGACTCTTCAAGGTGGTTATAACACAATGTACATGTACTGTACTGATCCTACTCGTGTTCCTACTCTTGGTCCTACCTAGTTCACTCTTTATTCTAATCCTACTCCTGGTCATAGTCCTACTAGTCCACGCCTCCTAATCCTTCTCTTGGTCCTACTGCTAATCCTACTCCTACCTAGTTCACTCCTGGTCCTAGTCCTACTAGTCATACTCCTGGTCCTACCTAGTTAAGTCCTAATCATACTCCTGGTCCTACTAGTCCATGCCTCCTAATCATACTCTTGGTCCTACTCCTACTCCTAATTCTACCTGGTCCTAGTCCACACCTGGTCCTACACCTACTCCTATCTCCTAGTCCTGCTCCTACTCCTGGTTGGTGGTAGTGCAAATGGTAGGATGTGCTGTCACCCTTGGTCTGTCAATACCAGCAAATGCTCGTAGGATTACTGCAGCATTCAGCGCTCTGGATATTGTGAGTTTCCTCCTGCTATAAACTGACAATACGTGATATAAGGAATCTTGAAAGTGGCTCTAAACTCCAATTAAAATATAAACATAAAAGTCCTACTCCTAATCAGTACATACCTTTGAAAAGGCTGTGTGTGTGTGTGTGTGTGTGTGTGTGTGTGTGTGTGTGTGTGTGTGTGTGTGTGTGTGTGTTTCAATTCAGAAGTATACCTTGCAATTGTAAATGTTCAGGAATAACTGTGCCAGCCATCTTGAAACATTTGAGTATGTTTCTGCTCAGGACGAGTGTCTAGAGGAGAGCCACACCGTGGACAGCAGTGGGGTGACAGAGTACACCGGCCACCGGCGGAAGCGGCTCTGCCTGGTCCTGGACTGCCTTATACCTCACGACTTCAGCTCCAAAATATCTGACCTCATCAACCTCCAGCACTACGTAATCAAGGAGAAGAAGCTGGCCGAGAAGGAAGCCATCCTCATTTTCTACGACATCGTCCGCATCGTGGACTGCCTGCACAAGGTAAACTTGAAAGGATAAAGGAGTCACTTCATATGTATCCATTTTGAACATTACAAATTATTGCCAGTTATGTCTCGACTTGTTTGTTTGATGGCAGTGTGCACAGTTAGGGGATTCGTTGATTCGTGTTGAAACCTCTCGGTTCTATGAAGGTTTATAAGCTTTGGTTGTGGTCAGTGATGACTTTGATTTCCAATTGTTTGAAATACCAGTTGGTATTCAAATTCTGGTAATTTCTGAAGTTAAGGTTTCCGACTTAATTTTTGCAGAAGAACATCGTCCATCGAGATCTGAAGCTGGGCAACATGATGCTGAACATGAGGACCCGTCGCATCACCATCACCAACTTCTGTCTGGGCAAACACCTGGTGTCTGAGAACGACCTGCTGCGGGACCAGAGAGGGAGTCCAGCTTACATCAGTCCTGATGTCCTCAGTGGTAGGTGGTCCCGGTGTCCTCCATGGTAGATGGTAATTTCCTCTCAATGTTAGGTGGTCCTGGTGCCCAGTGTTGTTCTATGGTCTTGTCGGTCACAGATATCCAGCAATTACAGATATCTTTAGTCCAGTGTGAGGCAACAGATAATTAGTCATGCTCCATGGCTTGTGAGTGTTACAGACAGGTATTAAGCTGACCGGTAGGTCACTGTGAATGCTATAGCACATCTCATTCAGTTGTGTGTTCCCTTGCAGGTAAACCATACCTAGGCAAACCCAGTGATATGTGGGCTCTGGGAGTGGTGTTGTTCACCATGTTGTACGGACAGTTCCCTTTCTACGACAGTCTGCCAACAGAGCTCTTCAGGAAGATCAAGTCAGCAGAATACAGCATTCCTAAGTATGAATTTACCCAATATCACTGGTTTAGTTGGAATATCTGTCTTGCAACTGTCCTTTACCTCCTCCCTGCTCCCCACTTCCACACCAAATTAATAAGCACAATTAGTACGTAGTACATGTACAATACTTGCTGTTGTAAACTTAGCTATGAAACATATCAACCCAAAATTAGTTCATTCCTTCCCCCACAACTCACCCCAGCACACAAGCAATATACCCAAAGCTGCCCATATTTGTGTTTAGAAGGACTTAATAATATAGTGGAAGACTTGTTTGTATTTCGTACAGAAGAGCACAGTGACCACAAATTTCTACATAGCTAGGTTTCTTTAGATTATTGCGAACATTTTTGTACTGTACTCTGTCTAACATTGATGCAAGAGAATCCCCGCTATGCGTTCACATTGTATGTTTCTGACTCCAGTGATGGCCGAGTCAGCAAGGAGACGGTTCTGGTAATACAACGCCTGCTGATACTGGAACCACAGACTCGGATGACGGCTGGTCAGGTGTTGGACTCACTACGGACACTGGTTGCCACTTGGTAAGTCAGCAGAAATTACTGCACATTAATTCATATGGATGGTATTAAATTTCATGCTATTTATGTACGTTTCCAAACCTCATGGATATTGACAATAGAATTATCCAGACAATATTATACCTTAGATTTATATTACCTTTGTTGATATATTTGTGTCAGTTAGTGAATCAAGGCCCAAGGTTACGAAACCTTTTTGAGTACGATTTCATGGTCAACTCAAAGTTTTCTTCACATATATAAAAAACCCAACACAAAAAGTCATAATCTCTGGGCCAGGAATTCTTTGGCTAGACCAATTCACAACCAGGGTATCCTCTCCTAGCAGTGTATTAGCTATCGGCAAAGCGAGCGCTACCACTCTCTTAGTGGATAGGAGAGCTTCGTGAAAGGATAACCTGCTCCAGTGAGAGTTAAGAGGAATTAATAAATGCAGTAGACTGCCGTCTGATAGGAATGCTTTGTTCGTGTTCCAGGAGGGCCATGTCTCTGTCGGGTCCCAGCCAGCTCGTCCCAGACATCAGCGATACCTCCAGCCAGTTGGACGCGCAGATAGTTCCCATCTCCTCCCAGCCCAGTGAGCTGGAGATCAAACTACACCAGCTGAACACCGAGTCCAAGACGGAGCACAAGTCCCAGAAGGTGCACCTGGTCAGGAGGAGACTGCTAGGCGGCCAGCCACCCATACAGAGGGTTCACGTGGATGCTCAGAGACTGACATCAGAGGAGGTCAGGGCACACAGACACTTGCTGCCTCCGTGAACATATTCACTCACTCACCGTGAGGAGCTGCTAGCTCTCGGCTTCATCTAACCATCGCTGGATCACCAAGATGTTGAAGTCTTTGGTTCCTTGGAGGCTTACCAACACAGATCTCTATCATTAAGATCTTTGTGTTGAAGCTTTTGATTCCTTGACTACTGGCCTGTGCCACTATTTAGCCCTTGTTGGATCCTCAATGGTGAAGCCTTTCGGTTGCTTGGAAGCTCATCAGCATCTAGCTTCTAGCTTTTGATGTATCCTCAAGGAGTTTATGTTAAGCCTTTCAGTTCATTGGACTCTGAAGTTATCAGCTTGTAGAGAACACTGCGTCATGCTCATTGTTGGGAAGCATGCAGTGGGGTCTTTTATTGCATGAAGATATTGCAGTGTTAGATCGTTCCTTCAATGAAGCAGGAACTTGTTTTGTATGGTGCTACGACGAAGTGCAGAAAATCATGACTTGAAAATACAAAGATTTCCCCATTGTTGTTGATATGTTATTTCAAGCGATCACCATCTGATCATGAATTTGCTGTCATGGCAAGATTTTATGGACCAATATATTTCATATGAGCATGAAAAGGAAAGCGACTATTTTACAGTTTCTCCGACTGTATTTTCAAATTCTATTTGATCACATATTAACATATATATTTCATAAAGCAATGTTGAATATACCTTGCTGTGTTCTTGTTTCTGCAATTATACTCAACAAAATAAATTAAGGGCCATCAGAAATTGACTTGAAGAATCTGGTTCAATTTCTCTTCTAATGCATCTGTATATTCTTGAAGAGTACCTGGACCCTGTAGACATTTGGAAATTCTTGGTTTTAAACATAATATATAGCGAAATTAACTGTCCCAAAATGCAACTGGCCCTTTATTAGTTTTGTTGAGTATATATCAATATAAGAAGGATTGACACTGTTCAGAAGAATTCCTTCATAATGACCAGGGGTTTACAGCCTAATGGTTTTAGTTTCCCAGACGGTGAAGCTCTAGCTTCAATTAATCTGCCAAATATGTTTTATAATAAGCATTTGCAAAACAATATTCTCCACCAACGTGCCATGATACTTGCATCATTGTGTTCAAATCCCGCCCCCAGCATCAATGTTCACAGAAGTTACATTTCTGACGTGATAGGATGCACTATCTGTAGAGTGGCACTACAGTTATCCTTGGTCTGTCAGTATCGGCCAGTGCTCGCAGGTTTACTGCAACATTCAGACACTGATACTGACAGATGCCTGTTAGCCAATGAAAACAGATGGGAAATGATGAGAAAAGATGTGTTACTGATATTCAATGAATTTATTATCATTACATGTAGAAAGAAAAATATGGTCAACATTTTTTTTATCAAATTCAACAGATCTAATGACTAGGACTGGCTGAGTGTAAACATAGTAAATAGCAAAACAGCAGCAGATAACAGGCATACGTGTCAACACACGGCTATCTTTGAAGCAACCGAACACAGAAAGTAATACTATCTGTCAGGATGCAACGTACAAATACCAGTTGCAAGTTATTTGCATTAATTATCAGGTACAATTTACCAATGCAAATATTTTCAAATTAGATTTCTTTAAATAATAAGACATTTGCTGTGACTTCAAACTTTAATAATACAATCCTACAAACATGGTCACTGAACTTTACTCCGTGCCAAATCAGCGCACAATGCAAAACTGTTACTAATATTCATTAATATACAATGTTTAAGCACTAAACCAATGTTCATTAATATACAATGCAGTGTTCGAAATATAGGAAAATAATCAGGGGGTCATTTTCCAAAAGCCCAACATTAATTGCTGTAAAACATGTAATTTTCAGGGGGTCACATAGATACCTTTAACATTGCAGATTTTCAAATGACCCCCAGGACCCCCTTTTATTTCGAACACTGCAATGTTTAAGCACTAAACTAATCAGCATTTGAGAAACGCCAAAAACATCACAATCACATCACATGCACACAACGTTACAATTACAACATAAACTTCCACACAGCAGTCATAAAATAAGAGTAAATGGGTCGGTCCTCTTCCCACTATGAACTTCATGGCAAGTAAAACCAACATGACTGTGACAATGGCCTAGTGCCTTTGCACTAGAAGACAGAATTCCTATGAATGTCCATAGATGAAATAGTGTATCTTCTCGTACATAAATAATAGATCACCAATGCAAAATAAAGAACATAATTTCAAGAACATTGGAAATGTGTATACTAGGTTTAGATATTAGTATGATCTGTAGCTTCAAATATGTGCACTATATAAGAGTACAATGAAACTAAATTACAAGAAAAAAACCAAAAACATTTCAAGTATATTAATTATTATTATTACCATGATTATTACTATTAAAATCTATCTGTTTGCACCAAGGAATTTTACCTCCATCACCATGATTGTCACACAGAAAGATGTGACTATACATAAGAATCAGGTTATACAATTAAATTACAAAACTAATATCCAGAAAAAAATGTCATATCATATTGCCGTATTAAATGTATATAATACATGTATTCAATCGGACTATCCAAACATAAATATACATGTACAAACCACCAAGTACAACATAATGGATAATACCGTAAATTTGTAGTTTGAATTATCAGAAAAGATGAAAATTTAAAAGGATCTGTGTTGGCATAATTAGGGACAACCAGATTAAAGTATAAAATATCGTAATTGCAATTGTAAATAAATAAAGGATTTTCTTTTTCAAATGAAAATTTGAAATTTAAAAAATGACTTCAAATATTTAAGAAATAAAAATTTGAAAAGAATGGCGATGTTCGTATTTTTAGGGGTGGAAATTATCTTTTTTGACAAATTATTTTGGTGTTCGAATTATTAGAGTAATTACGGTACTACCTCCATGATCTAAATATACTAGTTGCCCTGTCTGATGAATAATGAACTATTAATTACTGCGGAAAGTAGGACCTCTTATTACCATCTTTATCCATGTCATACCAATATCCAATTTGAATGCGATCTTTCATAATTGAATGCACTCATTACATACTACATATATTGTAGGATATGACCAATAACGATATGGTAACTATCTTTTTCATAATTTCTTGAAGTTCCAGTACAAGTAAAATATAACACTACCTCTACCTGGCTAGGCTAGATCATAATCTGCTCTTTCGGATTGCTATCAACATGAGTAGTTTATCCAAAAAGTGTACAATCATCTATGGAAAGTTTTGCAGCCTAAGATTACTGCAGTATTCGTTTTGCAACATGGTTTTATTCAAAATTAAAAGAACCAGTTACAATGTTCGTTCAAGTAAAACGAGTTACATTTGATGATCAGTAAAATGTATTCAGGAACTCTTTTCAATTTTTTACAATCACATCTTAACAATTGTAATGCAGCACATTTTTTACAACATGATACAATCACAGATACAAGAGGTTGTTTTGGGCCAAATTGAGTAATGGATTCTCAGGATATTCCTATAGCATTTGTATTATTTCCTCCCTGTTCAACTACAAAGTAAAATGGTTCACACCAACAACAATGGACACAGTCGTCTTCAATTATACAGACAATACCAGCAAATAGCAAACGTGACAATTGGGATTGTCTGTTGTAATCAGAAAGTGCATTCTCTATGATGTAATAAGGAAAAATAACTTGATGGACATGAATGACATGAATTTCCTGTTTACATTTGAACAAGAAGTCAGGTTACCAGGTTGCCACACATGGATAACTAAATAATATGGAAATATTCATATTAAACTAGCTGGATGTCAGAAACATGAAGCTAGGTGAACACAAACTTTGAATAAACAAAGTTAAGTAGTTTCAGGTAAAACACTGTAATCAGTCGCAAATCTGTGACTTTATGTTTAACATTGAGGAATGTTGGCAGGTGTTTCACACAATCAGTATCCTGTCCATATAAAATTCATAAAGACGAGCAGTAAAGAGATATAAAAAATGTTATTATATTTTATTATTTTATTTTGTAATGGGGTTAAAGGCATACAATCATGGTTGATAGACCTAGATAATGACCAAACGAATTTCAGTCTGAGACTATTTACGTTTGAT
>JAUTBQ010189068.1:0-10440 GCA_032361185.1 Lepetodrilus ovalis | reverse complement strand
AGAGAGAGAGAGAGAGAGAGAGAGAGAGAGAGAAAGAGAGAAAGAGAGAGAGAGAGAGAGAGAGAGAGAAAGACTCACAGAGAGAGAGGAAAAAGAGAGAGAGCAAGAGAGAGAGAGAGATGGAAGAAAAGATAGAGCAAGAGAGAGCAAATGAGAAAGAGAGAGAAAAAGCAAGAGTAAGAAAGAGAAAAAGAAAGAGAATGTGTGTGAAAGAGAGAGAGAGAGAGAGAGAGAGAGAGAGAGAGAGAGAGAGAGAGAAGGAGTAACTGTGAGTCCAGCAAAGCCAGGTAGCCTACAGTGGTGGGTCAGATTACTCAGATAGCCACACTCTCAAGGTAGTAAGGGTATCAGCTATACAGCCTTTGTTCTGTACCCTGGGAGCAGGCGCCACAATAGTACAAGCACCAACACTAAACCTCTGCACACTTTATCAGTAATCTACAAACAAGAGATACGTGGTATGTTGTAAACGGGAACAAATTACTACCGGTGCTGTCCATACCCTCTTATTAGGACATTCAAGACTTCATAGACTTGCGGACTTCAATAGGACACAAAAGTCCGCTAAGCCTTTAAAATAAAAGTACAGTTACCATGGATATGAGGTTAGATGTATATACCGTACTGTGTGAGAGGACTGGTCTGCTATTTTCAGTTGAAAGTTACACATTTACTTAATACCAACATGACAAATACAAACCGTAACAGTCAATATTTATTGTGTTAACTTTGTTAGGTGGAAGCCTTGGTTTATATATTAGGCCGTGTGTTGATACAAGACAGATCTACACATTAACATTCACTGGTGTGCATGTAATTAACCTTCTTTGCACTAAAGACAACTAGACATGCCGTATCCAGAATTTATTTAAATAAAATTTAGCAGGGAGGATGTGAATATAAAATAGATTATCCTTTGATTCTTTCGGTATTCTTTATGAATTTAGTACTTTAAAAAAAAATAATTTCCAGCTTTATATAATTTGTAAAATTAAAATTATATACTTAATATTTTAATAATGACGATACATTCTCAATAATTCAGTGATTATACTAATTGAATATAACTAAACCACACCTTAATCTTAAAAAAACTACCTTGAATATTTTAACCAGATTTACCTGTAATTTTCCTCAACATGTCAGTCAATTTTACGACATCCTTTTATTTACCCTCTGGCTAAAGCATGGTAAAACAGTAGGTTCATTGCTGTTCGGGACAAACCATCTACATGTTAACAAGGTTAACAGCCTCACAAAAGCAGCCCCTATACACAGGTATAAAAGCTACAGTGACTAGGTCGTAACGTCCTTTAAACTCAGCGGGACATTTCCCCTGCAGATGTTAGACTATGCACACTTCCTGTGCGTGGAGGAAACGACAACAGAATGAAGAACAGTCGGCCTACTGGGGCATGTCCTGGAGAAAGTGCCGGTGCATTGAGGACGACAGACCCTTCGGCAGTTCAGTGCCACACCTCCGGGAGCCGCCACTTCATGGGGCTGAATGGACTGAAATGGACTGAATGGGACCGAATGACGGTCTGTGCCGTGTATTAAACGGGTGCGTCCCAGTGAACACCGTTGTCATTTATCTGCATTGTAACACCACTTAATCTCAAAATTCAACGTTAACACATCCCATTCACCAGGTTCACAAATTCTATGCGAGAATTATTCCACGAGAATGAACATTCATAATTAGTTAAGAAAGATTTATGAAACACTGATTAATTGTTTAGCCATGCTTAAACCCTGTCGTATGCAAAGGCCTAATGTTCAATTAAGAATGGGAAATAAAGAAATAATGGAAAAAGTATCAGCCTTTGTCATCGAAAGTTATCTTCTGATTAAGGTGAACGAATATTACAGATGTGTAAGCTATTAACAAGAGTTGCTTCATAATGAATGCAAAACTAAACTCAAACCAGAATGTATCAAACATGGTCTGGACCAGGTTTAGCATTAAAATGCAAGTTTAACCTTAAACAGTATTATGGAAAGCAGTTAACTGGAAACAGTCTGGACATGCTTTTGGTATGCCTGTGTTCTATAATATAGTTTTTCATAAACCAAGTGTTTGGATTTCCATAAACCATGACTAGCTATTATCCAGGTCTACACTAAATGGCATTCAATAATATGGGCTTTGTGCTTTGCTTTGGGAGCAAGTCTCCACCGATTCTCAGATAATTCTGTAATGTTACCAATTTGGTTACAAACGTTTATTTTATATTTACACTTTGTGAACATTTAAGATTTTCTTTGCTAGAATAATAAAACAAGGTTCTATAGGGCATTTGTGCTTGCCTGTAGCAAGATGAAGTTAACATAATTCCGTTTATAAACATGCTAACTATCCAGAGAGATCGTCAGTATCTTGTACATTGTCATGACAATAGTCACAACACTTTCCTGATAACATTAATAATTGATACAACATCAGATTACTCATGGCTCAGTTGTGTTTTCCATTTGACAAGACCATTTGATGAAAAATGTGCTATCCGAAATTATCAAAAGCACTATATTAATATTTGATAGCATTCAATAACCCATGCTCTTTAATCACACGATATCTATTCATTAAAAATAGCAATTACTATCAAAGGCAAATCAATTTGCTTTTGTCTGGCTATGCATTATAATATCCTACCTCAGCACAGACAGAACACAAAGTCCAATGTAACGCACAATAAACAGAACTATTGTCAACGTGGTTACCTTCATGGACATTTTCATGAGGCAACCGATGACCGTTAATCTGGCAAATTATTTAAGGTTATTGCTTAGCAGACTACAGAGCAGGGACATGCAATATTTGCCAGGGTAATTATCATGATTATATCTCATAGCTTTGAAGTTTGCATGAGTAATTATAGCCGGTTGCTTTTGAAGTTGTGCTAGTGGTTTGTGTTCACAAAGCCTTTTCAAGTACGCTACAAACCTTTCTGCTCTTTGTAGGCTCTCTATAAGACCATTTCATCATTCTAGCCAGTCTGTAGGTGTACAGGGTAAAGCCGTGGCATGTCCGTGGGGAGGGGCACTGATAGGGGCAGTAGGTTAGGTATCGCGGTCAGTCTTGCCAACAGTCTGTACAGGTAGGTAACCCTGTCAGAGATGCCTGAAAGTATCCCATTCAGTGAAGTGATGCCAATTGGAAGGTATCCCAATCAGTGATGCCACCAGATTACACTCTGGTAGGTATCCGAGTGAATAATGCCAGGAGACAATGGAAGGGTATACTGGTCCATGATAAAAAAAAAATTTAAAAGTATTCCAATAAATAATGATGCCAAGAGGTAGCTATCCCAATCAGTGATGCAAGGAGCATAAACTCTGGTAAATATCCTAATAGAAGGGTATCCCAATCAGTGATGCAAGGAGCATAAACTCTGGTAAATATCCTAATAGATGGGTATCCCAATCAGTGATGCCATGAGTATGCTGTCATAAATATCCGAACAGGAAGGTATCCCAATCAGTGATGTCAGGAATATGGTCTCTGGTAAATATCCAAACAGGAAGGTATCCCAGTCAGGAATATGGTCTCTGGTAAATATCCTAACAGGAAGGTATTCCGATCAGTGATGCCACGAGTCTGCACTCTGGTAGGTATTCCGTGGTGGGGCATCGGAGGACATGCTCGGCCACATGCTTGTGTCACAGAGACGGTCGTTGCACACTCTCACCGCGCGGTAGGCCAAATGGTACATCCTCAACCAGCTAGTCTAGCCCTGGGGCACCGACCCTCCAGCCCAGCATTCCATGGGTTATATATCACATCCAGACGGACCCAGCATCACACCCGTCTGAGTGAGGCCTTGTGGCAGTAATCAGTCTCTCATTATCCACTTGACGCACAATGTCTTAGTCGGACCCCTAGGGACTTGGGCATTGTCCCTCTAGGACCAGGTCAAGAGGTCAGCTGAACAATGACATATCTTTTTCGTAATCCCATAAAACATGCGTGTCGCGGGCATATACCCCGAGTTGGAGTGCGTCTTCCCTGGGTGATCCCAAAAGTGCTATCTACACTGCCGATCGGGCGTGCTTGAAACTAAGACATCCGAGTGGACGTAGAGTAATTGGTGCGATAATCCTGAGAGGAGATCGACTGACTGGCAGTGGGAGTGAGATGTGTGTGTGTGCGTATGTGTATGTGTACGGCGACGACCAGGGTCACGGTTGACACTCTGCCACTCCACAGATAAAACAAATGCTACAAACACGTTGATAGAGAGATAGAGTTGCGTGCTGGCTGGTGCGGATGTTGTCCGGTGTTGTTAGAGGCGGAACACATCCTATAGTGTCAACACTCACTCACACACATACAGGTAGATGGCAAGGCAATCCGGGTGCCTGCTGAATGGCCAGGCAATCGACCAGCAGGTGGGCAGGTCCATGTCGGGTGATCAGGGGAGTGACGCATGACTGATTTCATTGTTCCTTACAGGTATGGGGAGCAGTCTATTTACATCTGCAGGGGAGAAGGGTGCAGAATTTCTGCTGAGATTATATTAGATCTCTAGATCCACTGAGCAGAAAGCTTTGAGATTTCCTCTTCGGTCGCACTGCTCTTAAATATTTACTATAGTAATCTTATCTAAAAAAAAAAGTTAAAAGTAAATGTCGCTAGTAAATACAGCAAGGTACCTAGTAGAAAAAAATGGCATACTTGTTGGATTTTTGTTCATGTAAGCATATATTGCACTACATTCCTCTCATAGGTCTCTGGGTGTTCCAAATTACAATCCATACACGTGAATGAGCAAGTCAGTTACTGCATTGAGTTCCTATGGGAACCTTTCAACAAAATGCAACGAGCAATCAATACGATAATCCAGGTATTCATTGATTAACTTTCGACTGTAAAATACATTGACGACTGTGTGACACAAATATTTCTGGTTCTACAATACAACCATTACAACTTGGAGCAAGCTGTGGAAGGAAATGTCCACGATATCTAGAAAACGGATAACAATGGAGGGTGGGGGGTCCATAGCCAGTGATAACATTCACTGGAGAGATAACTTGAAGGAGATACGAGGAGTGGGCCAGACTATGCCATGATATGGTCGTCAGGCAGGATATCACTAAATATGGACAAACACAAGGACACACACACACATGCACATGCACACACACACGCACAGACAGACACACACACACACACAGACACACACAGACACACAGAGATACGCACAGAGATACATAGCATGCACTCACACACACACAGATACATACACACATACACACACACCACAACCACAGACACAGACACAGACACACACACACACACACACACACACACAAGTGCATGCATGTACACACAGAGATGTACATACACACATACACACACACATATATATATACACACCAAAGAAACATTTTCATCACACTCGCATATAATTTACTGTGTTATAACATCAGAGCAACACTGGTGCATTATTATAACAAATGTTAAGTCGCAAACACATTCTAACTTCTATATCTCTAATAGCATTGACTCACTGTATGAAAACGGAAATACAGTGTCCCCTCAATATAACACGGTTCGATACACAGCATATTTGGGATACACAGCGGATACACATCAGGGTCAGACGTGGATCTCATTTTTATTTTTGTTATTTACCTGTACTATTGTATAAGGCAGGTACTATAAAGCGAGGGGTATGTCATGGACCCCAACTTCAGCGCTATGTCGAGGGGACACTGTAATGTCTAAGTGTATCAGAATATTTTGACAAATAATAAAAGAAAAATCACATTTTCCAAATTCACCTGAATCATTATTGTCATAATTGTGGACATTTTTCATCCATATTCAACATGTTCAATTACCATTTTTAAACAAGAAAACACTGGATAGTTAGAATTACCAGATGCAAGAAAAAAAATCAGCCAACCTGGCTCATAGCATAGACACAGGCTAATAATCAAATGCTTTTCTCTCCCCCTTCTAGCTCTCTTGAAACACAAATATTGCTGGGCTTTGTATTGCAATACCACTGGTATTTTCTCTAATCTTGTCCTGGCGAAGATAATCTTAACATTTTTGGCATGTTTAGAACCTTTTTTTGTTGCAGCTGTTCAACATCTATGGTAGGTGGTTTTGAAGATGGATATTTTACTGACACTTCATCCACTTGAATCTCATATGTTTCTACTACGTCTACTATGACAAATTTAACAAGGTTCTGTTAATTGCATTTCAGTTTACTGCTTATTGCTGCTAAATGTATATTCCTGCTACTTGATGAATATTACCTACTGTATGTTCAGGTTAAGTGTACATTCCTGTTAACATATACCTGTGTAGTCGACGATTCATTCATGTACACGTACACCTTGATGTTAATTGTGCATTTATTTTTAATGGGGTGTTAATTGTGAACATTTATCATGTTCATGATAGCTGTCGATAATATTACTTCCCAGATATATCACTTTAATATATTCAGGTTATTCAAAAGAGTTTTAATTCTATGGACATGTTTCAAAATCATAATGAACATTGTATTCACTATACATTGTAAATTTGGAGGGGAAATGTTGAAATTTCATAATTTGTATTATATTAACATTGGTAAACTACTACAACATTGGCCTGAATACAGGATGTAAATACTTTATTTCTATAATTGCAAATAAGTGTGTCTTATTATATTGTTAGAAGGATCAGTCAGTGATACAAATACATGTAATTGTAATGACATTGTTTCTTTACATGTACAAATACTGCACTGGTCTAAAACTTCTCATATTTCAGACCTGTTCACCCCCAAGTATTACTAATAGTACTTTTGTGTAGCCAAATAGTACTTTTACCTGCCAAATAGTACTTGAAAGTAGAAATAATTGTGATACCCTTCGACTATGTTAATGACTGTTGAAGACACCAGCATAGACACAAACATTGGCAATGCGTGCATATATTCTGAAAATGAGGCAAGTCAAATTGTCTAGGCAGAAATCATAGTTTTCTTAGTACAAAAGTATTTCACACCAGTTGGTCGTAGTAGAATATTTAAGCCCAGAAATTGTACAGAACATGCTTCGCTGGACATGGATGTAAAAATCACAATAAACGTGCTCAATACGCCCAAAATGCCCAAATCATAGAGGTGAACAGGTCTGCATGTTGTTTCTAAAAGTGTTTTGGCCTTCTGCCGTTAACCCCACTGCTCTAGGGCATCTGAAATTGCCTGGAGCACTAAGAAGGTTAATTAATACTTCCTGGAACGCCCACATCCTGATGGTTTTGTGGATAACCAACTGAAATATCATCCTGGTCTATGCCAACTGTTTTTTGAAAGAGAATTATTTCAGTTGCGATACTGCCAATATTGGGCTTTGAGTTGAACAAATCGATATAATGTTAGAGATTAAAACAAGGTCAACATGTAAATGATATCCAAGACATAAAATACATCTTGTAACATAGTTTACTGTCTTTTTGCCTTGTTTTCTATTTGGCTCAGTATTTCCCATTACCTGTACATATATCTCACAGTAATCTCCTAGACAACCAAGGGTCAGTGTATGGTTTAATCTGAGGGTCATTCCACATTCAGACAGAAGTATGAAAACTGTTCTAGTTTATGATGTATTGGTATGTACAAATATGTGTAGTTATAACATAGTTATGTAAAGAGCTGTACAGTATTAAAGTTTCAGTTGGAAGTGTTCACCAGTGCGATGTAAACTTTACTTCATTGTGTTCTTTGTACCTTAATTTCCTTTGCCAAAGTATATACAAAATATTTAAAAGATTAGAATTAAAAAGAGTGGTACATGTATTTGCCACTTAATATGTATTTAATTTTAAACATTATTCAGAATGCGAGCAAGTGAATTATTGTTTTACGTCACAGCGGGAATATTTCACCCATACGTGACAACTGAGAGTTGGAGATCCGTGAAATAAAATGACAGTGTTAATCTAGATTCGTACAGGTGATCATTATGAAATACGTGACAAGATCCTCGCAGGGAAATGATTATTTGGAGACAAGATGGAGGAGTTTGCAAACATTTGAACAGGTGCAATCCATAAGAAGTGTAACCTGATTGGCCAAACCTAAACAAGCAGTAATGCCTTGATAAAATAACTCATTCTATAAGTTCCTAAATATAACTGTCATGATCATCATCATGAAACATTAAATGTGAACATGGTACCAAAGAAAATTCAAAATTTAACTGCCAATCTTCCACATTGTTTCTCTAACTGTGCAATGTTTAAATTCTATATTTGTTCATTAAAGGTAAATATTCCCCATGTAAACCTTGACCAACGATATCCTCTCCCTAATTTTCAAATCCAAAACTTTGAAAATTGTCCATCTTGACCTTCCTGAAGGCATTAAGTGATATCAAAACACGATCTACGATTACAGAGTCAAAGACGGCGACAGAACATCCCGGTGACATTTCATTCATTTCACCCATTGAAAACTTGCAAATAGCTGGAAGGTAAAGTCACATTGTCCTCTAGAGATGCCGGAGTTGAGGTCAAGAGGGGCCAACTGAAAGGTTACCGGCATCTGATGCCTGCTCGCCAACTGACGAGGCACTTGTTAATGTGGGCCGGCGGCACGGAGGTGTGCGAGCCGGGGAGCCAGGCTATTTGCTGCCGGCGGAGAGTTGACAGAAACCAGGGAAAAGGCAAACATGGTGGAGAGAGAAAGATCAACAGCGTGTGCACGGCACTGTACCGGAGGCTGTTGACTCCAAACACAGACCGCCTTGACTCCCTGCCTGCCGCCCTGCCTGCCTCCCTGCCTTGCCCCGACACTGACTGAGACTGGGTTCAGCTCCCCTGCCTGCCTCCCTGCCTTGCCCCGATACTGACTGAGACTGGGTTCAGCTCCCCTGCCTGCCTCCCTGCCTTGCCCCAATACTGACTGAAACTGCCTCTATTGGGAGTCCTATGACAGACTGGCATTACCTCCCTGGCTTCACCTCCCACCTCCCTGGCATCACTTCCCTGGCATCGCCTCTCTGGCATCACTTCCCTGGCATCGCCTCTCTGGCATCACCTCCCTGGTGAGCCAGACACCGGTGCAGGCAATACTATCAGTACCTGTGCTAAGGTACCCATGACTTAGTTGCACTATGTAGATGGTCAGTGGGACCCAGTCTTACGTTGATCCTTGTGGAGGAGACTGCAATACCTCCCCCTTCCCACCCCCAGCCCCTCGTGTCCCTTCTTTCTGAGCAATTGTTTTTTTTTTTTTTTTATTTTACTTATTTTTTTTTGCATTGTTTGTGTATCTCCTTTTTTGTCCCTTCCCAAATTCCCCCTTGTGATGCACATCCCTCTCTTACTCTTTGAACACTTTAATATTCATTCTTCCTTTTTTTAATGCTTTTGTGAACCTACTTCTTTTGCTCCTTCCCCTTGTGATGTTCATCCCCTCTTTCCACTCAGTACTTTAAATCATTTTTTTCATGTTTAAGCATTGCATGTGCAAGTTGCCTTTTTACTTCCCTATCCTTGTGATGTACATTCATTTTTATATGAAATTGTAGATCAAACACAGAGATTACTAAACTATTGGAATACATTTCATGCACAACCTCAAATTTTATATGGGGCTTTGTGAACAAAAACTTGAGTTTGGGCTTTAATTAGTACTGCAAACCTTCCAGTGTCAATCACAAGCTGAAATGCTTCAAGATGACAGGCCATTTTTTAACTATGTTCCCAAAGCTATCATATATATAACAATGGTATGAAGTTGTCATGGAGGAAAGTTTTGCTGATCCTGAAAGTCAAATTTTCCTCCACCAAGACTTAACCATGTTAACGATGTCATTAAATATACCATAGCTTCAGGAATATGACCCCTGAATATTAGTTGACTTAAATGTATTGATCCAAAACTTATTTACTTTGCATATATACTATTTTTTTATCCATTTAACCTTTCTTTCTGAGTATTTCAGAAAATCAATAGATCTTATTGACCAGGCTGTAGGTTTGTATGATTGTCTAAATCAAGCTAAACCAAGCGGGATTAAAATAGAAAAGACTGGAAATTGATTGACCTATTCTGAATCCTTCTACCATTGATGTTCATCTTGGACAATGTACATTTATTGACTAATTTGTGACTAATCAGATTGGACAAACCTTCTTTTCGGTAAAACCAAGTGGGATTAAACAGGAGCTGTTTGAAGCTTAAGCAACACAAGGAACAACATCAGTGTAAGAGAACTAAAAGAGGCCAATCTTAGTTTCACCCATCATTGATATCTAATTGCTCTACCATGTCTACCATGGACCTCTTCACCAATGCAAGGAGAAAGTCTACATGGAAGAACAACTGGTTGTAAAGGACTGAAAGATACTACTAACCTTGGACCACTTTGGATTGAGACTCTTGGCCTTGCGAGCGTCGTCGAGACTGCGCTGGTACTGGTTGA
>JAUTBQ010189057.1:0-10443 GCA_032361185.1 Lepetodrilus ovalis | reverse complement strand
AGTTCAAAGTAACTGTGTGCCAAGTTTCATGCTTCTACCCAAAAGTGCACGAAAAAACCTATATCCGCCCCACTATAATGTCTACAGCTTCTAATGTCTAGATACAACCTCTAATGTCTACAACCTCTAATGTCTACATACAACCTCTAATGTATACATTCAGCCTCTAATGTCTACAGCCTCTATTGTCTACATACAGCCTCTAATGTCTACACCAGCAGCATGTGACTCCTGGGTACCCACAGACCACTAATGTAACTACAAGTCTAGTTAAACCTGTACAGTCAGTCAGGTATTCTCAAAGTTTGTAATTTATTTCACCTATTAATGTTACTGCCTTGAATGTCTACTTACAATTAACTTTTCACGTACACTGAATTCCACTTAATATCATTGCTGGCGAATTCTATTTAATTGATCTGCACTTGAATAGCAAATCGAAAAATAAAACAATGTATGAATAATTTAGATCAAATTATCTCCAAATACGTAGACACCAATATGCTTGCAACATTACTGAATTTGTCTTTGTTCAAGGCATTGAAAAAATAACAATAAACAATATGGAATTGTTGAAGTAAGTTTTTAAAGATACTACTATATTTATTCAGGATACAGTAACATATCCCTAAGGATAGATGATACCCAATCAATACACGCTACAAGGGAAACTATTATCTGATTATTTGAAAGTAATCTTTATGAAGCCTGTAGAATGACACAAAACGCATGTACGCACTTGATTGTATTAATTATTACCTGTGGCAGAACATCCACGACTGTTGTACTTTCATTACCATACAATCCTGTAAAGTCAGATGACTAGCGTGTTTGTGTTTCTCCAGAGAGAACATCAAAGACTAGAGGTGGGAAGACCAGGTAATTAAATTACTTGTGGGACTCTGAGCCTGATGAGGCACAGCAACGTACAGCGAGGCACAGCGACGTACAGCGACGTACAGCGACGTACATCGACGTACAGTAACGTACAGCGACGTACAGAAACATACAGCGACGTACAGCAACGTACAGCGACGTACAGCAACATACAGCGACGTACAGCAACATACAGCAACATACAGTAACATACAGCGACGTACAGCGACGTACAGCAACGTACAGGGACGTACAGTGCCATCTCAGCATCTCAGAGCTCATTTCTCAAATGTTCATTACCATCATTACTGCAGTCACCTCTGAGTACCGGGGTACATGCATGAAGTAATCAAATGTCCTGTGATGAAAACCAATCTGGCCGGAAAGTTAATATTTTCCATTGATTAATAAATGACAATGAAATTAGAATATGTTTTATATTAACAGACAAAACATGAGGTGAATGAGAAAGTGAATGAATTATTGTTTTTCGCCAAGGCAGGAATCTTAATTTCACCCATACGTGATGATGAATGTTTAATAATAATCTAGGTGGATTAAATTGCAATGTAGCATGAAAAACATGCGAAAAAAAGATGGATTAAAACTGAAGGATATGATTTAATAAAAAGAATGATATGCCAACTACTGGTAACATGGAATAAATAATGTGAATACAATAGAAACAACTATGTGATGGTGAAACATAAATAAAAATATGATATAAACCAATTTCCTTTCAAAATGATAGGATGAGATGCCCAGGAACCTGGGTGAAAAGATATTTGAGGTTTGGCTAGGAATAAAACCAGGCATGGTGAGTTGCAAAGTCAAGCAAATGTGTTTAACCCTCTCCCTGCTGCAGGCATCCGGAGGTGCCCTAAAGAGCAGTGTATTTGCATACACAAGCAGTTGACTGTGAGGTCCTCATCATACACAACCAATGCACCAAGGGTTATAGTTGCCCTATAAGATGTAAGAGTGGGTGAAAAAGGTATGACTGATACGGCATTGTCACATGACAATTTAGTCCTGCTGCCTTGATGACAATATATCCCTGACAAGGGTGAAAAACCCAAGATTGGTTGAAAATGATGTTATTTGTTATGGATTTCAGCATCCCATGTATTTTGACATAGCAATTTTATGTAGGTGATGTTATGTTTTGTTTTCAGTTGTCGCCTATGGGTGAGATATTCCCGACATAAAGCACTAATTCATTCATTCATTCATTTGTTTTCAATCTCTGTACAGTATTTTTTTCAGGTCAAATCAACATTAGCAATAGAGACAATGCAAACAAGTGAGTTATTTTGTAGACCAAGATCTGTCAGTGAGATAAGAAATTGCGAGTGAGCGAGACATGATCTGGTAGTGAGATGTTCTGTCACTGAGATGAGAGCTGGTCCCAGAGCTGCCATATCTTTCAGCATTATGATGTAAGTCAGCCTCCCTCAGGTATGCACACCTCTACACAATGGGGTCTAAATATATCTACAGCTGAATGTCAAGACAGATAATAACACACACATGTTTATACAGTACTACACTACCACAGTACAACAAGCTGACTATACCTGAAACATCAACACATAACGCCTCGCTCATTGTTTGCCAGTATACAGGAATATGTTGTTCATACATTTCATGTGTGTATGGAAATATCATATTGTGTTAAGTTACTGCAGATGTCAATACAGCCAAATAGTACGTCAACACAGCCAAAAAATTATCATGAACATCGGGAATGACATGAGGTTGAGATTATTTCAAAACAGATCTGCAGATAGAAATCTTGGTCGTCTGTTGCTTGGTTACAAGGGAGTTAACCATGTACTGACAATTCTTCCCTTGGGAACTGTTTACCCAAAATCTCCAGTGTAAAGAGTGTCTTGACATGTCTTTCAAGGAAGCAATAAGTCCTCCAAGATATGGAATGGTCTCATGATAGATGCAGAAATGTACAAAAGTTTGGAAATTGATCTAGAAACTAAAAAGAACCAAATTGAGTACACAAGATCATATTTCCTGGGTCATTCTTCAATACTTTACACAACTCATTACGAAGACCAATGCTTCTGTTTTAATGAACACCAATGATGCCATGTCAAAAAATAAATAAAATACAATTTTACCGTAATTTTCGTTTATTTTCAAAACAATGCAATTCATGAAACCCAACAGTTACAACTCCACAGAGTTTGTGCTTCAACCATGATCCATCACGATGTAATAAACAATAAAATACATCATGTTTGTGCGGAAAGATCTCAACAAGTAAACTTATTTTAAAAGTTTCAATCACAGGCAGTATTTCTGACAGTTGCGGCACAACAAACTGAGTCTCGTGGCTGCACTCTATCAATAAGTGTCATGTTTGTTAAAAATAAATAAATACATGAATAAAAGTTTCATCTGCCACAATTGATGATAGTTTGAGGAAAGCTACGCGACAATAAATACATTAAACTTCATCAGGCTGTGATGCTTGAATTTTGCATGAAGATGCCATGATACATTGGCTGAGGTGGATCTATTAGGTGAAGGTGATCATGGATGATAGTGATCATGGATGATGGGTGATCATTGATGACGGGTGATCATGGACAACAGTGACAGATTCTGAAGTCAAGACAGACATTCAAACATTATCCAGTCTGTGACTGGCCCAGCAAATAACAAATGACATTTTCAACCATCTGGTTAATATCAGTAACTGACTAAACTAAGCACATGTACACATACTGATATAGAAGCACCTAGTACATTGTAAACATTTGTGTCATGTTAGTTGCTGTTCTGTAGCTAAAAATGTCTCTTTTACTATTCTGCTATCTATATGGCACCTTTACCTGTTGTTTTTTAAAGATAGTGGATTTATTGGGATCGGTGTCATTATGGAATATTTGATAAAATATGATATGAAAACAACCTCTACGTTCCAAAACATTCCTGTATATATAAAGCATAATGGTTAGTGAATCCATTTCTAGCTGGTTTTGGTGGTGTCCCGTGTATTTATGCCACATGTAGTTAATGAATCGGCACGCAAAATATTGTGTGTTCTTTTGTATAGCCATAGAAAACAAAGCACTGTATCTAAAGGTGCCATATAGATAGCAAAATAGTAAAAGAGGCATTTTTAGCTACAGAACTGCAGCTAGGTTTGTCACTGCTGATTGTAATGGTAGAGCTAGTAATATTGAAACAGTAGTCAGTGTTCACTGTAATAACATCTGCTCTAGGTAATGAAATAGTCTAGTCATGTAATGGACCATATTCTAGTGTTACAATTCTGCTATAAATTTGTGAATATTAATTAAATGCCATAGATGAAATGTGTTCGCTGAATTGACCAATTATTAACTGATAGTGTTGGCTTACACATTAAAAGTTACTGTGGACAAACATCATGTTATTATATCTGAGAATAAATAGCCCTACAGCAAACATCTACATCTGAATAACAGACTAACAATAGTAAAAATAAATAGCTTAAACAAATTACTTATATTGATTGGTATTATATTAATATGAAGTGAGTGGGTGAATTGGTGTTTTTTTGTCACAGCGGGGATCTTCACCCACATGTATACGACAAAAGTGCACCAATTAAGGGATAGAGTACGGTCTACCAAGGGCGAAACTATACTTTAATACAGTATATATAGGGGTAGACCGTACTCTATTGCTATTCTAACATAGTACACAGTTGTTGACAAAATGTACTCGAACCCGGGATGTGGAAAATTCATTAACCGTTTATTTGTATAATTATAATATACATGCACCGGGCCATTTTGTTGTGACATAATTGGCATTTTGCCAACTTATATAACGTAGATTAAAGCACACTTTTTTCCATTGTTCCTACATAGAACTATGTTAGAATGGATATTAGGCCTGTCAATTCAAACGTCATTTGTGGTTTTTGTGAGAGAAAACCTTCGTCTCCATATAGCGGATAGCAGAAGCATTTATGGAGACGAAGCTACTTTGTCTAACACATACACTGCTAGGCGACCCTCTTAATTCGAAAACCCGGATAATTCGAAGTAATATTAATTATTGGTCCCCAACAATTCGGATTAGAGGGGTTCCACTGTATATCTGAAATATCAACCCAACCATGTATACCAATTATGTCAAATCAACCATATATATATATATACAAATTGTATCCTGATTCTATATATGTAGTGTACTTTCAGCTTCAATGCATTTCTGGATGTCAAATTGTTCCTATAAGCATGTTATCGGTGTATGCTATGATTGTATCCATATGCACTCTGACAAGTTACATTAATATATAGTGAGACATTGTGACAATGCAACAATTATACGAGGTTGTGACGTCGCCTGTTGGCGACAGCAATACAATAATGTACAATACTTTACAGCTGTAATTAGGCTTGCCTGCTCAGATGCATATATTAATGATATTATATATTATATTTATTAGATATAAGTAACAATATTTAAGGAACATGTTTACAGGGTAGAATAGTTTGGTTTCAGGTACATTAGAGACATTTATTTTGTATTTATGAGCCAGATGCATATTTAACAAGAAATATGAAAATTTAAGTGGACATAATTATATTAAATTGTTGTATAATATTTTAAAACTAAGGTATTGTGTATAAAGCTTTAATGGATATTTGAATCTTTGTAGATAATCTTTAAGATACGACTTTCATATTGTTAGCACATTTTGCTGACCTCCTAATCAAGCTTGATTTGAACCATCCTTGGAGAATAATGTTGAAAAGAAATCCTTGTGATAAATTAAGTTTCCCATTAAGCTCAACGGGAGTCCTACTGACACAGAAAACATACAGAACGTTCAGGGAGTCTACGAGACATTCATTACAAGCCTTTTTTTAAAGAAAGAAGGTACCGTATTCTACATATTATACGCCAAGGGCATATACAAAATTGATGCTGAGGGGTGATTATTAACGTATGAAAAAAATAAAATAATAACGCAAATAAGCTGTACTACAAAGTTGAGAAGAAAGCAGTGCACTCACTTTTGCCCGAAAATCATACGAAAAGTTAAAAAAATAAATAAAAAGAAATGGTGTTTTTTTTAAATTAGTTAAAAGGGGTGTGTATCAGAGCGTGGCATATAATACATCGAATACGGTACATGAATATTTTTGGTAACAGTTTTCATCATCCATTACTAGTATTAGGCAATGCAGCATAAACTTGGTACTTTTGAGATCACCTTGGATGATAACGGTACTATTTTACCATCCAAACCTAGTCATCGATATATTGGATCGAGATTTTCATGTTGGCTCTCACTTAATGAACAAATTTAAACCTGGTAATGCTTCTGTGTTAAAGCTTCAGGAATAATTGATTTCCTCATTGCATGTGCAATACAGCTTGATATTACCAATGGGTTGTTGGCAATATCTGGCCAATATCGGAACACATTGAGTTATTTCCGCTCTGCTCCAATAATCAGTTAGACCTCGACGCAAGGTTCATTATTTTATACCTCTCGCATCAGTGGAGACCAGTAGTCACAACTTAACGTATGTTCCTTTGTATAGTACTCTACCATGTATAATACGCACCCCTTTTTGATTGGTCTCCTTAAAAAATAAACCTGTGTGATTTTAGTGATTTCTTTTATCAAATTCTACAAAAGGAATGGAAAGACATCTAAGTCATAAATTTCAAAGTAGTGGCAATTTGATAGTAGCATCTTGTGCCTCTGTTACTAATTTGGAAACCTTTTGTTTAGGTCTAAGAGTATTGGATCAAAACAGAAATAAGGATCCGATTGACTAACTGGTGACCAGCCATATGCTCAAAATATTTAACTAAAGTCGCATCCCATTACTTAAACTGTCTGTTTGTAGCTACTTAGAAATAATTATGTTATATTCTATAAGGATAAGTGAAGTCTAAAGCATATTTAGCAAATACCAATTTTTAACCACTTAAATTTGCAAACGTAGTTTTTTCTATTGTGCATTTCATAGGGTGCCTATGCCTTTAATGTTAGTGTGTTCTACATGAATTTCATTTCCCATGGGTCCTCATTTCCAATGAGCAATGATTTATTGCATACAAGAGTATGTTCTGATTATGAAGATTATACTGTATATGTTTGTACATGTGTGGGTGTGTGTGTGAGTGCGTGTGTCTGTGTGTATGCGTACGTGTATGTGTCAAAATTGTACCTGGTTATGTGTCACTACTGTCAGGGACCTGCTAATGTTGTTATTGTTGTCTATTAAGGGAAATATTTATTAGAATCAAGAGACTGTTTGTGAACGCAATTCTCCACTTTTTCATTTGCATTTTTTTAATGTGTTCAAACTTCTAGATATTGGTCAGTATTCTCAACAACAAAATATATATAATACTAGTAATACAAATATATTTTTCAAGCTATTTGCTGGTAGCTCCTTTTATTTTGAGAAGTTGAGTCACAGATTTTTTGTTCAGCCCAACAATCATGTGACCCTGGTATTTTTACATAAATATAGTTTGATCAAGAGCGATTACCGGTACCTAAAAATATACTCATGTATGAAACACATTTAGTCATATAGTAGTGTTCAATTTATATTTGGCATAGTGAAATAATGTGGTAAAAAGAAAAAAATAACAATCGTAAATAATACACTTGTCAGCAGGAAAAGAATAATTTACAATTACATATATTTATTTGGGTTTTTTCTCCAGAAATTGGGATCGGAGGATCTGTGAACCAGCTTACCAGTATTAAAAATAAAAGGCCTAAGGCTAATGTAATTGTTTATATTTGGCTATGAATGAATTTTAAGAATACCATGGAAACTACTTGTTTCATCGGACTTGCTCCAAGTTATGATTATCACATGTCATGCGAGCTACTTATTTAGTATGTTGCTCATTGGCTTTTTTTTCTTCATGATAGTGCTATTTTTTATATAAATATTTGTTTGGGTAATCTAATTTTCCAGTTAATAATGTCACATAGTTTTATATTGATTTTGCTATATAAATATTAACATTAGAAATATTTTAAGTTAGATGGTTTCGACTATCGATAGGGATCAATCGTTGCATTTCGGCAAGATACCTGCCGTGAATAAAGCAACAAATCACTGACTCTGTTGATAGGGTTTGAATTACTTTGCAAATTATCGACAATCAATTCTGACTTTAATGCTAATGTTAGCTAATATAGTAGCTCGAAAGTGTTGTATTTGGAGAATTGTCAGTATTTGGGATGTTTTGTTTTTGTATATTTGGCATGTTGCAAGATGACAAGGCTCCAATATGATACTCATGACGTAGGCTGCTTGTTTACATTTGGATTGAAGTGTGTACTGTCTTGCGTCTCGATGGATATCTCAATGTATTGTTTAGGATATGCCAAATAATATTTTGTTAGGAGAAAACTAATACTGCATTGACAGCTATTACTTTGAAGAATGAATAAAAATGAACATTTAGTATTAAAATCCATATCGTTTTGTTTGTTTGTATTGTGGAGATTGGCGAGAAATGCTTCAAGGATAATCTGCCAATATCATGTTTACACACATGTCCGTGGGGCATTCTATTATTTTAGCCGAGGAAGGCATGTCAGCATTGATTGGCTCATTTACCAACCTGAGCAGAAAAGGAATGTTTTTCACTATGTGGCACTATCCTTAGTTTTTAGAACTTCAATAGCAATACGATCCCAGTCAAGACCACAAAATCACCAACAGTTACTATAATACTAATAGTATCCCGTGGTTTGTACATGACAATCTTCAAACCACATTAGTCTCAATAGATGCCGTGAAATATCATTTATGGTTGCTTCAATCACTCTCTGAAGTGTACATAAAATCTTGTCAATATCCAAAGTAGAATGCAAATTTAGATTTCTGTGTAGCATACTCCCATCAGTGCAGGTGATTGCAAAAATCTTGCGAGCATAATGTGCAAGGTTATAAGTAGTGGAAATTAGATTTTGTTTTCTTTTTCCACCGAGAGTGAAAATATTGATCCATCGTATCAAATATGTATAAGCTTGCTTTCCGGTCTGGGGGTGAGAATAGCAGAATGGTTGTCAAATGTTGGTGTATATAGCAAAAAACCTTTCCTGGAGCGAATAACATCCAGAGATGATGACAGAAGTTGTCAATCTTGATTCGAAAAATTAAATAAGAAACACAACAAGACTTCAGTTATAAATACATTTATATGCATCATTGTGTTAAAAATCTGGATTCATATTAAAATTGATCTTTGATAACTTCCAGGGTTTTAGCTCCAATATACCACTTCCTTCATCCCTTAACATACACAGGCACAGAGGCCAAAGGCCGATAGTCATTACTGCCATAAAAGTATGAAATGTCGAATTTGATGTTGAGATTTACAAAGTTTTGACTGAATTGGTGCTTTATGTCGCAGTGGGACTATTTCACCCATAGGCGACTACGATTAACAAAGGATGTATGAACACAATTTGCATCATTGATAAATAAACCACATAACTGGAAGCGACAATGGAGACGAGCTGGCCTGTGAATGTTCAGTGAAACTTAGGACTATAGGACTACGAGAGCTATGTTCCTGCAAATATCAAAGATGATTCAAAAGTTCATTCAAAATACAAAGTAGAACTTTGAAATTCTTGAGAGGGTACATTAACTAATATACAATTACATACTTTTTTTTTAGAACACGTTTATTACAGTAAAAATATGATCTTATCGCTATTTTCAATTGAAAGTAGCTCAACGATTCCTCTCTTGCGACATACGGCATGTGTACTACCAGAAGCCGTGATGTGGCACCAACAGGCCTTATTCTCTATATATAAATATTGTAAAATATTTCTGTTCAAACATTGCATCACTCTTCATTGCAAGTATTTATTATTGATTCCGCAGAGGACAAGTTAGTAATACATGGTACTATTAACTTGTCCAAACACCCTGCCAAACACAGAATTCGCTCCTGTACAAATTCATTCTCAATTGGTATATATTTACAAGACTCGTTATTGTTAAAAGTAGGTCGAGAAAGACATTAGATCCCTAGCACAATGACACGATTTCTGTCGTGATAAAATATGGGAAAACATTTATATTTAAAATGCTATTCTTCTGTCATGTTCAGGGTATCCTTTCACAAAGCTCTCTTGTCCTCTAAAGAGACAATAGCGCTCTCTTTGCCGATAGCTAATGCACTGCGAAAAGAGTGATATGGTCTCTTAGTGGATAAGAGAGCTTCATAAAAGGATACCCAGATATACAAAAAGCACCACACATTTGAAGATGACAGACAATGCACACACTTTGGTTTGCAGTGGTAATGAACACAATAAAGCATAACATCATTGCTCTAACTCGAAATATGTACCAAACTTCAAGCACACAGGCCAATGACAAGTTCACCATGGACTTTTGATTAAACATACTAAAAATAATGGAAGCCACGGTATTAATAAATGCATGGAATTGCTCATTTTCAATGAGCAATTTACTTGAAGCTAACATGGAACTGAATCGACTCTAAATGGAGGACATCTTGGTATCTGTACAGCTAATAGCA
>JAUTBQ010189046.1:0-10443 GCA_032361185.1 Lepetodrilus ovalis | reverse complement strand
CTTAAGATGTTAGAATATCAAACGGCTGCGTAATCTTTCGGGGAACTTGTCTGAAATATGGGTAGCACATCACTTTTACTGTAGACGCTGACAAAGGAGGGGTAAGTGTAGGTACAAACTTAGTGTATGCTGCCATACATCACTTCGGTGGTGAAGCAGGAAGAAACAAAAGCGTCACACTCCCTGCACGTCCGTTTTTACCTGTAGACAAAAGTGGGGAGTTAGAAAAGGGAGTGAGAGGGGAGATTATGGAGTATTTGGTGAAGAAGTTGGGTTAGCAGCACGCTTACGTTTTGCTATTTTAAGTGCGTATTGCACAGCTTCGGTCATAGTCATCACAAGCCAGACATATTACTTTTTTCAACTAGAAGTTCAGCTTTTTCTTTTAAAGACAGGTCATAAAGTGCATTATCTCCGTATAGTAGATTTATAAATACTTTTAGTTCATCTGTAGTGGAACAAATAGCTTTAATGTTTCTGTGTCCCTGGACAATATCGAAACCATTATTGAACTCAGAACCTATAACATTTAGCCCGTTATAGGTTTCGGTATAAAATGCTTTTGGGTATTTTTGTTTGAGTATTTTACTTAAAACAAGAACATCTTCTTTACACATATCGTATGCTACTTCATAATCTTCACTATAATACTTTTGAATTATTATTTGATGTACTTTATGTGTCTTAGGTGTAATATTCACGCCATAATCGCTATATCCACTTATAGGATTTATAGGGGTTACACGGTAAGGTGCATCTATTGAACTATTTTTGGGGACATCCATAACATCTCCAAGGTTTATACCTGCAGCACCAGTAATATCTTTCCCCATGCTACACACAGACAATACAACTACAGTAAAGGCTATTCTTTTGAAGTTCATATACATATCTTATTCTCCTTTTATTTTGATTTATTTTATCTAAATTTCTTTAAAAGAGACTCGGCTCATCCTCTTTAGGTGGCTTCACTATCTCCCTCACATTCTTAGGCGTAGTGTTGTACTTGTACGCCAATGAGTCATAGTTGTACCCGTTAAACTCTGCTCTTATACGCTTTTTGTAGTCTGGGTGTTGCTGTGGGATGTAGAGGTTAAACCCTCCGTACTTTTTATGAAGTTTGAGTATGTCTGCCCCTTTTTTGGCATCTTCTATGATTTCTTCAAATGTAAACACGATTTATCCTTTAAAGTTTGGGTTGTTGGCAAAAGCCACAGTCTTAGGCTTGAGCTTCTTTATGCCAGCTATCATCTGACTGGCTTCTTTGGGTGTGAGCTTTTCAAGTGTGCTTAAACGCTTGTTTAAGGTACGTTCTACGAAGTTCAAAAGGCTCTCTTCATCTTTGTATGTAGCATGTTCGCCCCACAAATGGCGTATAAACGCTTGCTGTTGAGATGTAGCACCATTGTTAGGTACATCACATCACGCTTAAACTCGAAGTACTTCACTAGTTCTATGAGTACCTCTAATTTTAGTTCCTTAGAACTGTCCACACCCAAATGTTTTTTAAGCCAAGCACGGTAAGCGATGGGGTCGTCTTTAAACACATTTACATAGCGTGGACTAAGGTGGAGTTTACGTAGTAGGCTTTTTTGATAGGCTCTTTGTTTGGGTGTCATAGTCTTTTCCTTGTATCTTGTACCCATGTACAGAGTTCTTTTTTCTTAGGCTCATCTACAAGGCTCAAAACCTCGTTAAACACTTCACCCTCACTCTTTAAAAGCTTAAAAGTCACTTGTAACACATAAGCCAAAGCTTCTTTCTCTTTGCCCTCGTGCATTAGCTCAGCAAACATCGCCTCAAAAGACGCAAAGTCTTCTGTGAAAAGTGCCATATTCTTTAGCTTTTCGTAGGCTTCTTGTATTTTTTTATCCATTAGTAGTGTTCCTCTGTATCATCATTTATTTTTACCTTTCCAAACACCGCACTGAGCCACTTTTCTACAGCCTCTTGATGATTGTAAGCAAAGATTGTCCACCCATTAACAACGTATTTGTCACCTTGTATTACTTCTATAGTTCTAATTACCATAAATCACTTCCTTTCATAGATTTAACAGAACCTCTCGTAAGAAGTTCTATAAAGCTACTAGCAACCTTGACAACTGCTCCAACTTGTAGAAGTTGGCTAAGTTGTTTCTGTCTTCAATGTATAAGTAAACACATTTGACACCTTTTTACTCTCCCATAAGTCACCGTCGTAACGGTCTAGGGTCTCTCTGGCTGTTTTGTCGTCTTTTTTGTGACCTACGTACTCTAAAAGCTCTGTTTTGTTCAGCCCTTCAGGGTGTTTTTCTAGGGCATCTAGCACATGAGCGGTGAACTCTTTGTCATACGTACTCATGGCAGCAGATTTGTACTCTTTTTTACTCAGAGTGAAGCTTCCTACTGTGGTATCTACATGCCAAGCACAGTTTTCTATGCCTGCACGTTCCTTTTGTACTGTGAGCAAGAACTCTATGTTTCTGTCATCTGAGTAGGTCTTTTTGAGGGCATACATGCAGTCTATGGAGTTTTTGATGTTGTTTGAGCCTTGGTAGTTCTTGCCATCTTTGTTGGCATGTCCTAGTATGAGTATGGTTGCACCTGCTTCACGTATGTTCATCAGTGCATCCATGGCACGCATGACACGCCCTTCGTTCATGACATCTACGAAGTTACGCAAGCTGTCAAAGATGAAAAGACAGTCTTCATACGCTTTGCCTATGGCTCCCTCTTCTATGAGTAAGAGTAGTTCAAAGCCTGTCATCTCCACACGGCTACGCTGTATGTAGTCTAGGTTTTCATACTGAAAAACCAGTGTTTCGTTAATGCCTCTGTCTTTTAATACACCTACTGGGTTGTCCAGGTCTAAGTACGTCACACGTTTTACTTTGTTGTGATAGATGACATTTTTAGCAATGGCTTGGCTCAAAAAGCTCTTACCATTCCCGCCCTCAGCCCAGTAAAATGTTATGAGGTTCTTAGGGAGTAGCCCCTCGATGAGAAACTCCGTCTTAACGCTAAAGTGTTCATCCTGTAGTCGCATCCCTTTTAGTGTGTCAAAGATACTCATTTGTCATCACCATATCTGTCGGAGTGAGAGTTTAGAAACTCAGACCCATGTTTGACAGGATATAAATCTACTGCCATCACAAATGCAAAAATACCCAACGCAGTGAATGCAAACATCACCAAAGGATGATTTACATAGTGTGAGGGTACAAACATAAGTACAGAAACAACACCTAAGACAAAAGTGCCTTCGTATTCACTATATTTCATTATTATTTTCCTTTCTAAGTGTTAAACTTAACAGAACCTCTCGTGAGAAGTTCTATAAATCTACTTTTCTCTTTGTATCTCTAGCCCCTTAATCTTTTCATAAATAAGGTCAGTCTTTGCACCACTAAACAATGCCAAAATAACGGCAAATATATACCAATACCACCCATAATCAAAATTATACAGGAGCAAATAAGCTATAAATAGTTGCATGCTATGCCACCCTGTTCAAAAACCAACCATGCTCAAAGCGTTCGTTTTTCTCGTATCTTTCTGCTAGTTCTACATACTTTGCACCTTGCAGGGCATTGAGCATAGAAAAGAGTACGCTTTCTCCATTTTGTGGACGCTTCAGTAAGTACTGTTGTAGAGCATGAAGTGTCTTGGCTCCTATTTGTCCGTCTACTCTTATGTCTTTATAGAGTCTCTGTCTGTCGTTCAGCACATTTAAGGCACGTTGTAAGAAGCGTCCCGCTCTACCTACACCCATGTTTACAGATGTGTCTGCTATCTCTTCTGCTATGAGTGAGCTTAGTGCTTCAATACCGTCTAAACGTAACGCATGCCAGTATCTCTTACTGTAGATGGCTTCAGCTATGCTTCGTGGCATTTTTCGCATCTTTCCCTTGTACCCAAAGGCTCTTGCTACTGCCTTTGTAATACCGTACATCGTTTTGCCGCCGCTATCTAGTGGGTCATTACTGTAACCACCCTCTACGGCGATGATGTTGGCGATGACTTTTTCTTTTAACTGACTCACGCTACTTCACCACTGCGACTGACGGTGCTTTTTCTTTCACGGACATACACACTTTAAGACCATCGTCATCAAGTGTCATCTCTTTGAGCTTAGTGTCTGGCTTGTAGTCCATTTTTACAGATACTAGGTCATCGAAGCGGTCACCAAGTATCTCTTTAAGTGCATCTACATCTTTTACTTTGATGTCATAGGCAAAGCCTATCTTGACCTTGTCATCATCTACACAAAAGGTAAGCGTTTGCGTATCGCCATCGCCCAGTACCTCTCTAGCTTCGTCTATCATGGTTTGCTTGTAGCCTTTGAGCTTGTCGTTTAGTAAGTCCATCTCATCTTTGGTCTCAGTGAACCCAAGCACTGCCATCTGCACGGCTTTGTTGTCGTGTGCTGTTTCTTCTTTACCTATTTTTACGCTTAGCATTAAATGCTCCTTTTACTTTTTTGGTGGCTTTTTTAAGCCATCCTCTTTTCTTGTCGCTTGCATCTATGGCTTGAGATGCAGCTAAACTTAGTGCTATCTTCTTGTTAAGACCCATTTTGGACTCCTAGTGTTTTTTGTAAGTGGGTTAGCACTCCACAAAGCCCACCGTAGTAGGCTTTAGCAGTGTTATCTTTTAATCTTGTTTTTCATATCTAGGTATTCGTACATAGCCCACAAACCAGAGGCAAAGCCCCAAGCAAATAACCACCAACTCACGAAGTAGCCTTCAAGTCATCAGTCACCACAACACTAGGTCTAGCACCTAGTTTGGGAGTTATGTACTCCGTGGTGTCCATCTCCGCAGCGAAGGCTGCTATCTTTTCCTTATTGTTTGTACACATGATGTACACCTTTCCGTCTCTTTTGCCTTTAATCATCATCTTCTATCTCCTTATGTATGCAACACGATAAACCGTGCAACGTGTTCTATCTTTAAGTTAGGCAGTTTTGCCGTTCCTAGTACATCGTTTAACTCATCCATGGAAAACAAAGTCTCTTTGCATACAGCTATACGTGTAGGCGTTCTGCTACTATGTCTACTAGCTAGATATGCTCGTATTTTGTTTACCTGTCTCTCCAGTACTGCCATCTCACACCTCCGTCTTCGTACCAAAGAAGATGAAGTCAGCATCTACACCTGTGTCGTGACACCAGGTGAGTATCTCTTTGTATAAAAGTGAGTCTCTATTTTTTGATGTGCAAAGCTTGTTAGGGTCTATATTTAACGCTTTGGCTACATCTTTGTCTAAGATGCGTTTGCTTCCATCACGTAGCTTCAACACATCCTTGATGTTTTTTATCGTTCCTTTGACATCTAACATCAAACACCCCCATCAAGCATGACCATCGGCAACACTGCTTTAACATGCCCTGCGTTAACGTCTTGATTTCTCATGCCTGCAAAGCGTTTGGCAGTCACGTAGATGTTTTGTGCTATACGCATGTTTTTCGTTATCTTGAAGATAGGCACGGCTACATCTGCGAAAAGCTGTTCATACTCTTCTAAAGTAGGTTCTGAAAACTCTACTTTAAGAGCGATACGCGAAAACAACTGAAGCAACTCACCGCGTCTATCCTTTAGGTTGCTTATGAGTGAAGGTGTTCCTACCAGTACAGTAGGTACAGAACTAAAATCCCATATACGTCTGATGGCTTCTAGGCTAGAGGTGTTTAAGTTCTCTGCTTCATCCACTATGAGTATGGCTTCTCTTTGTCCTAGTGCCTTTGCTATGTCTCTTATGAGTTGCGTCAGAGTGGTGCTTTGCTGGACGCCTAACTGTCTGCCTATCTCTGTAAGTACAGTGCTTGCAGGCATAAGCGGTATAGCTTCGATGAGTATGGTTTGAGGATGCTCTTTGGCAAATTCTTTCACCATTGTGGTCTTACCACATCCTGCCATGCCATAGATGGCTCCTAGCTTCTTAGTAGATATAAGCTCATTGATGATAAAATGCGACAACTGCATATTTGCAGTGGCTATAATTTTATTATCTTCTTGGTCGTCGCTTTTAGGGTTATAGTTCTTCATAAAGTTTTCTAACTTCACTTCTAAACTCTCCACATCACCTTTGTATTTACCTTTTAGGTACTGGCTTATAGCCGAACTGCTCACACTTATAGAGCGTGACAATGTCGCTTGACTCAGTCCATGTTCTTCTAAAAAGTCTATTACTTTTTCTTGTTTCATTCTTGTCCTTTGTTTAGTATTTTATGAATTATGGTTAACCCATAGAAGAGGGGACGAAGTATAAAGGATGTGACTAGGGTAAGCCACATCAAAAGGGATATGTCAATATCAATACTAAATTTAAAAAAGGGAGGAAAAAATAAACGCACTCCGTCCCCTCATCTATAGGTTAAAACGTAACAATGATAAGTTATAAAGGTCACACTCTGTAAACAGAGTTTAAAAGGCTTCTAAAAGCCCTTTAAACCATATTTGCTAGATTGGTTTATGCACCATTCATAAGTGCCAGTACTTCATTTCTAAAGTCGCTATTGGCAGCAACTGATGCTTTTTTCTCCTCTTTTGGTTTTGGTTTGGCGTACTCTGGAGTAGCCTCAAGTAACTCTTTGGCGTTGTGGTCTTGGTATGCTTCATATAGTTCTTTGGCAGCACGTATTGATTTTTGTACAGGTGCGATGTTGTTCTTTCTGTCTGCTTTCTTGGCTGCCTTGAACTCTTCTAGGTTCATAGCTTCCGTTCCAAGGTCACGGTTAAGAGCAGAGCCTATAAACTGATCATCGTTATAGACGTAGACTATGTTGATGTCGTCGATGTCTTCATACACAGAAAGGACATTCCCCGTAGCTAAGCCACTAGTCCACAACGCAGAGCTAATATACGTAAAGCCATTGACTTTGAGACCATCACGATGTAAGGGTCTAGTGTGCTTTTTACCAAGTTTACATCGGATGTTTTCTATCTCATCTTCACTAAGTAGGTGTTCTACTTGTTCTTTGTAGTTTTCGCTCATTCTTGCTAGAAGATTGTCTATCATTTGAGACATCTCCTCAAAAGTGACAAGTCGGTCTTCTTTGATACGAGTAGCTTTAGAGGTACGTACATCTATTTTTGATGCTGTTTGGTCTTCTATATGTGTTCTTTTGGCTACGTTGTTACCTATGTATCCTGGTAACTTAGCCATGTCTGTCTGTATGACCCCAAAGAACCGCTCTATCTTTCCTTTTTGACGACCTTGTCCTACCTCTGCATTGATAGGCGTGATACTCATATCATCAATGACAGTAGAATAATGCTGAGACACATAATCACGTCCGTTATCCATATAGACTTGTTCGGGTATACCCATACGCTCAAAAGCCTTATGAAGTACACGTACTTGAGCATAAGTGTCTATGTGTTGAGTGAGCGTTGCTACTGCATTACCTGTATGTACATCTATGACAGCAGTAAGGTTATGTCTTGCTATCTTCACGCTTCCATCTTCTGAGACGAGTTTCACCATAAAGTCAAACTTCGTAGCATCTACTTGCCACTCTTGGTTCGTGTATGTGATGTCTTTTATACCTACTGGGTAGGATTGAAGTAGTCCATCATGCCCTTTGTCCCAGAAGGCTTTCACCAAGGCATGTTTCTTAAACACTTTTTTGATGCCTTTTACTATGGCTGTGTAAGAGATAATGTCGTCGTTTTTGGCAGTAAATACATCTGAGTGTTTTTTCTGCCATATAAAACAATAAAAGTTATGCACATCATAGTAGTTCTCACGTATACCCTGAGCACCTGCACCCTCTATGGCTGTAATGAGTAGCTCTTCGTCTATCTTTATGAAATCTGCTCTAGTTTTGCCTCTTTTGTCTTCTAAGGCAGACGCTCCACCCTCCACAAAGTCCTTTTGCCAACGTAAAAACTTTCTATTAAGTGCTGCTACGTTGTTGTCTTCAAGTACGCCTGCATTCATTAATAAACTTTTAATAATAATCTTCATCGTATAGTTATACTTACGCAGGAAAGTCACTAGTAAAAGCTTCTCTTCTTTAGTATGCTTAGTAGCCAATACATCAAAGCTAGACAACTCTGCAAGATGTGCAAAGCTCATCTCCTTAGAGACGGTTTTACGCTTTGTAGACATATTTTCCATAAGAGTAAAGTCGTATACCTCACCACGCCCACCTATACCTGGTACTTTTGTAAAGGCATAAGTGTCATTGTTTGCAAATGTTAGGGTGCTTTGTTTGGTACGTTGTATCTTTTTCTTGATACTTTCATAAGAAATACCGACAGCTATAGAGAGTGCTTTTGCTGTCATCTATGCACACTTCTTTTGAAGTTCTGAAGCATCTTTTATATAGCCATGTTTTTTAAGCTTTGCTACGATGGGTGCAGAGACCGCGTTACCATATAAGACAATTTTAAAAGTGTTGTAGTTAATGTCATTCTTTCTACAAAAGTGAGTCATCGTACCCCAGTCATCTATTATCTTTTCAGAGACTGTCATATGTTTATTTTTTGAATCATTCATAATGTTTCTCCTGTAATTAATTTTTAAATGTATGCCTTTTTAGGTATCATACAATCAAGGATTACTAGAATTATAGTTCATTATGCGAATATTGTCAAGACAAAATGAGAATAAAAGAGGGAAAGATGAATAAACTAGAACAAATACTTCTCAGACTGTACCAATTCAAAGGCTTTAAAAAAGATTTAGACTTTTGCACTAAATATGATATAAAGCCCAATACACTGAGTACGTGGAAGAAAAGAAACAAGATACCTTATGAGCTATTAGAGAGTATTTCTCAAAATGAGAATATTTCTATGGATTGGCTACTTCTAGGTAAAGACAGCATGGCTATACAAAACACTTTTAAAGCGTTACCCTATAAAATGGAAGCTATGCCTAACCATTTCTCTACAGTAAGAGAAAACAAGTCACATCAAGAATATGGCAATAAAAGAAAACAAGTACAACCCCTACAACAACATGATGAGATAGAGATTAACTTTTACCCAGAAGTGTATGCATCAGCAGGCTATGGAGCCACCAACGAGCAGATAGAACCACAAACCATCACAGTCTCCAAGTTCTTCATAAGCACACTACGCATAGCCAATATAAAAGACATAGATATTATACGTATATATGGTGACTCTATGGAGCCTGACTTCCACAATGGAGAGTACGTCATAGTAGAACGCGTAAACTCACTAGAAGAGGTAAGCAATGGCAACACAGTCATAGCAAACATATCGGGTGACATATACATAAAAAAGATAGAAAAAGTACCCTTCCAAAAAGGCATCATACTCAACTCTACCAACACCACATATGAACCCATAAAAGTAGAACCCCACAACTTAGCAGAACTCAATATAGTTGGCATAGTAAGAGGCTCCATAACACCACATTAAAAGGAAACAAAATGAAAACTATACTCATACTCTTGGCTACTATACTTTTACCTATATTATCTACAGCAAAAGACAGTAATTTTAGTACTGCACAATTACATACAATAGAGTACGGAAAGAATCTAAAAAAAGCACAAAAAACAATAGGTTCAAACAGCATCTTTAGACTAACAAATTCCAAGAATAATATAGATGGTTCTAACACAGCAATTTTTGAGATTAGCAAGCAAATAGGTATGACTACAACATCAGACAAGAAGAGCATCAAAAGCATTACTTTTGCAGGTGGCTCAGATGGAACAAAAAGAGGTTCAATAGAATTTATTTTTTCAGCCGTTTCGATTATTATGGCATTAGAAAATCCACACATGACACAAGCACAAAGAGCAAGGATATTAAGAGGCATTGGCCTAAGTGGAAATGCACCTGTAATAAGTCAAAGAAAGAAATTCAATTTTGATACAAAGCACTATCATATTACATCTCACTACGTAAATCAAATAGGGTTACTAATAACAGCAGACAGATTATAATTTAAAGGGCTTTCAAATAGCATTTAAAGCACCGTTGAAGACCATTTAAACCTAAGTAGGTTTAGGTCTTTTTGTTAGTTGGTCTGTCCCTTGGTCTGTCCGAGGTCTGTTTTGTCTAGGTATAAAAACCCAACAAATCACGACTACAAGGGCTTTAAATCGTGTCCCTTGCTATGTCCCTTGCGTGTCCCTTGGTCTAAAATACACCCAAAGACAAAGAAACAAGCACCCCTAAAAGCACACAAACAAGGGGTTTTGCACTCTAAAGTGAAGGGTGTGACATTCTTTAGTTTAGTGGGTGTGACATTTTTCGGTCGGGTTTACACACACCATACATATCTTTGATGAGAACTACGATTTAAGAACGATTAGAGCTAAAAGAGTGAGTAGTGAGCGTTATTTCAAGAATGGCGAAGCTAAGACTATAATTTTAGATGTACTTAGGATGGCTACAGAACCTATGAACACAACTAGCGTAAGTAAGTGTATAGCTTCTGAAAAAAGTATTGATAGTGAAGATGGTTTTGACT
>JAUTBQ010189035.1:0-10443 GCA_032361185.1 Lepetodrilus ovalis | reverse complement strand
CACTCATTTTGGAAGCAGAACAATTCCAACATCTCGTTTTGACTGAGGGTCAACCCATTGACATTTATCACTCTGATGTGCTAAGCAAGGGAAAACGTCTACGGAAGACCGAAAGGGACATAATTATGAAGTTTATAGATGGGTTGCCAAGCCAGCTTGCATTTTATGTGCGGGCAGGACATCCAGTGAATTTGCAGGCAGCTTTGTCCTCTGCAAAGATGGGTGAAGCCTATGGGTACAGAAACTCGACACTTCCTTTCCTTAATCATGTTAATGCAGTGTCCGGTGTATCTGCAAAAGCATCGCAAAGTGAAGACTTGGATGGATTGAGAGCAGACGTGCGGAGACTAGCAGGGGCTGTTGAGGCAATGATGATGAAAGATGAGCCCAGGAGGTCGCATGTGGAGGTTTCATCTGGAGGAACCAGGTGCTACAAGTGCAAAGCAGAAGGACATCTACAGAAAAACTGTAACTTTAATGGGTATGGAGGTCCACGACCCGACTTTGTGTGCAACCTATGCCGTTAGAAAGGCCATTCTGCCAGCCGTTGTAAAAGAAACGCCCAAATTCCGAAAAACGATTAGCTCCTGATTCTATGGTGCCATCTTCGGGAGCAGGTGAAGGCACCATGCTTCCTGTAATCGACACAGTTTATGTTTCAGATTCCGCGCTTACAGCAAAACATGATGATGAACAATGTACAAATGTGGACACTAACTCTGTAAGAGCTGATGGTAATTGTGATGATTTTGTGCATGATTCATCTAATACTATAAGAGACAGTTTACCTGACACTAGTTATGATTTTACGTGTGCATCATCACTCTCTGACTCGAGTGACTGCATTAAGCAGGACAAAGGCTTTTTGTATATGACTGTGCATGTCCAAAACATTGAAATTGCTGCTTTACTAGATTCAGGTAGCGCTGTCAATATCATGTCTGCATCTTTGTATGATAAATTGCCAAATGTATGTAAGAGTGTTGTAACACCAGCTGGATTTGATAGTGTGATACTAGCGAACAACCATTCGGTAAAAGTACAAGGTACAACTACAGTGGAGTTAAGAACTGCACATGGTAAACATTCTGTTTCATTTTATATCTTGCCTCAATGTACACATCCTTTGATTCTTGGTACAATGTATTTGAAGTCTAAGGGAATTGTTCTCGATTTCAACCAGGGTAACTCGAAGCAGAAACGTACGCTCATCCGAAGTAGGAAAAGTATTGTTGTTCCTGCTAACTCTGAGATTATTGTTAGAGGAAAGCTTCCCTCTCACATCATATGTGGCAGGCAAGGCATATACGAGACGCATAAATCATTGTTAGCTAAAGGTTTGTTGGTTTGCAGAGCAACTGTTGTTTGTGCAATTGACAATTTTGTACCTGTTAAGATTTTGAATGTATCTGATTTTGATGTGAAGCTTCGTAGAGGTTGCATACTAGCCAAATTTAATGTACTTGACGATTCCTACGATGTTAACCCTTTTGATACTGAGTCAAAATGTGCAGCTACCAACCAAAGATGTAACAATGTATGTGTTGAATCCACAGGTGATAACTTTATGAAAATACCTGAACATGGTGATAGTGAAAATTCTCCTAATGGGAGAGAAACTTTCCTCTCTTACTTTGAGCTGTCAAGTGAGCTAAGTAGTTGTGAAAGGTCAGAGATTTCTCAGTGTTTGTTTGATTACAAAGATGTGTTTGTAACTAAAGAGAATCCTACTATGGGATTAACTGACTTAGTAGAACATGTGATACATCTTAAGCCTGATGCAGTGCCAAAACATCAACGCCCTTACAAACTTCCTCCAGACAAGAGAGAAGTTTTACGTCACCAGTTAGATGAACTTTTGTTACAAGGAATCATTACCATGGTGGATGAGTCGGAAGACCTACCAATCACTAGCCCTGTAGTGTTGGTCACAAAACGAAACAAGCCTCGGAAAGGATTGGTACCAGGTTCAAAGGAGGAAAGCTTATCTTTGTACAGATTTTGTTGTGACTTTAGATATTTGAATTCGCAGACTCAAGAATTCAGATATGGAATTCCTGATCTTCAGGAGTTGACCGAATCCTTCGCAGAATGTACTCCGAACTATATGACTACGTTGGACTTGACATCTGGATTTTTCCAAATGAGGATTGCTCCAGAATCCGCGAAATATACAGTTTTCAATACTTGCTTTGGAACGTACAAATTCCTACGACTACCGATGGGACTGTCTACTTCTCCCAATAGTTTTCAACTGTTAATGGACAAAGTTTTGAGAGGTTTGACATTTCAATCCGTTTTGTGCTACCTAGATGATGTGGTTATCTTTTCGGACAGTCTTGAGCAGCACCTAAAAGATGTGAAAGACGTCTTGGAGAGATTCCGAAATGCTGGATTGAAGCTAAATCCTCACAAATGTACCTTTGCAGAACACAAGTGTATATATTTGGGACATGAAATTTCCAAGGAGGGCATCCGTCCTCCAGCCGACCGCATTACCGCCATCGCAAAATATCCGGTTCCTAGGGGCTTACAGGAGTTGAGAAGAGCTTTGGGATTGTTCAACTGGTTTAGGAAATATATCCCCAACTACAGTACAGTCGCAATTCCTTTGAATAAACTTTTGAAGAAAGGTGCAACATTTCAATGGTTATCCGAACAACAGACAGCATTTGAAAGCATTAAACATGCACTGGTAAACTCTCCGGTTTTGGCTTTCCCTAAGTATGATTTGCCATTTAGGTTATCAGTGGACACTTCTAACGTTGGTATAGGATACATGTTGTACCAATTGCATCCTACAGATGAGATCCCCACCACATCCGACTTGACTGATAAGGATAGGATGAAGATTGTTCGATTTGGATCGAAGACATTATCTGCCGCTCAACGTTCTTACGGGCCTACCAAACTGGAACTATTAGGTATGGTAACCGTAATATTGGATTGTGCGTCATACCTCCGCGGAAGACATTTTGCTGTAGAGTGTGATCATCAGGCATTGAAACCGCTGTTTCAGAAGAAGATGAAAGGTGCCATCTACGAGAGATGGTTGGCAATATTGCAACAATTTGACTTTGAAATCATATATAAACCTGCAGCACAAATGACAGTACCTGACTCCTTGTCTAGAGTGCGAGTAGAAAACCAACGTTTGTATTCTAGTCCTAATGAAGATGACCCTTACTTTCCCTATGTACCAGAACCCTTACTTTCCCTATGTACCAGAACCCTTACTTTCCCTATGTACCAGATACAAGTGCAGGAAAAATAACTTTTCCTGATGGTCAAGAGTTGAGGACATTACTGCTGCCGTCTTCAGATTGTGGTAGTCCAGAGGCAAACAACATTGTTCTACCAACTCTTGTGAATTTGACCTATCAGCCAGAATATGACGCTGATACTGAAGATATATGCCAACCTCAGGTGCATAAGAAGAAGTATTCGAAAGGGACAGTTACAGACAAAGTTAAGTGTTCTGAACAAAGTGTGCAAACATGTGTTACTGAAGATGAAACACAGACAACAGTAACATTAGGTGATTTGACTTGTTGTGAAAGCAACATTACTGTTGAAATTTCAGTGCAAACGGAAATTGAAAGTGATGGTTCTTCTGAGGTGGTTGATACAATAGAATCCCAGTTGAAAAGTATTCAGCTCTTTGAGATGGGTAATGTGACTACTGAAATTTTGTCTGAAATGCAGATGGAACGATTCAGATTTGCAGCCACTTATTAAGTATCTTAAGTCTGGTGAACTGCCTTCTGCTCAGAAGAAAGCTAGGAAAATTCTCCTTAAATCTGGTGATTTCGCTATTATAAGTGGTTTGTTGTTTTATACCACTGTGTCAAAGTGCAAGCGCACTAAAGACTTGAAACAATATCAGATTGTTGTACCTGACATTCTAAAGAAATGTGTGATATCTTATTATCATGATTCACCTCTTGCCAGCCATGGTGGCATTAAAGATACCTATGACAGATTAAGAGACAGTTACTATTTTCATGGAATGGCAGAGGCTGTTGCTAATTATGTGAAATCATGTCATGATTGTCAGAGCCGTAAAGTTACTCAGAGACATACCAAAGCTGGAATAGTATCTTTACCCATGCCTTCTGCCCGATTTGAAGTATGGGAAATTGACCTGTATGGACCATTGCCGAAGACTCCTTCTGGAAAGTGTTATATCTTTACAGCTGTTGATATGTATAGCAAATATCTATTTGTGAAACCCCTAGCTAACAAAGATGCATTAACTGTGTCAACTGCTCTTGTTGACCTATTTGCACAGTTTGGAGTGTGTAACACTATTGTGTCTGATCAAGGGACTGAATTTACTTCTCAAGTTACCAAAGAAGTGTGTAGACTATTACAAGTTCCACAACAGTTTACTCCAAGTTTTTCCCATCACTGTCTTGGAGCTGTTGAGAGGTCACATCGTACTTTGGCTGAGAAGATTACACCGTATGTGAAACAGAAGAAGACTAGTTGGGAAGACATCCTGAACCTGACAGTGTTTTCTATGAATAACTGTGTAAACAGTTCCTTGGGATACTCACCTCATGAAATTGTTTATGGACATAGACCTAAATTCCCATTAGTTGCGGATGTAGAAGATGTACATTCTGTTCCAGCAAATACACATGTGTACTTCAAGACATTGTGTGAACGTTTAAATTCTGTGCGGAAAGACATTGAGAAAAATGCCATTCAATCCGGAATGATGATGGAAAAAGGCTGCAATACCAAAATGAACACTGTGCAGTTAGAGTGTGGAGACTGGGTGTATCTGCTAGATGACACTAGTCATAAGCTTCAAAATAAGTACTCGGGACCATACATTGTTATTGCTGTGAACAGTCCTCATCTTGTCACGCTGAAGAATACAATGACTAACAAACGTCTTGCTCACCCAGTGCATGTAAATCGCCTGAAAATAGCTTATGTGAGAACTCCGACTCCTTCAAAGTATTTTCTTGAACCTGTTACTACTAGGAATACTGACAATTCTAAGGACATTCTAAACCCAACTACAAGTGACCGTTCCACACAAATAGACTGTGATTTCCTTCTTCAAGGACATGTTGCTGACCGTCCTACAAGAAAGAGAAAGAAACCTATCCGATTTGATGACGAAAACCATGTAGACCCTGATGATGTTATAGGTCAGAGCTCAGTACAAAGTGAAAATGGTTTCCATAACATTAAGAGAGTTCTAGGACAGAGAATCGAATCTAATGGGAAACCACGTTACCTTGTTCACCTAAGAGGTGAACCCGCTGATCAAGCCATATGGGTGGCAAAGTCGGATCTTAATGCAAAGGCTTTGAAAAGCATTGAAATTAGGCCTCCTCCTGTAATCTAATCTAGATGCCCTTTTGATATATATGATTGTGTGAATACGAGTTGGAGCATTGTATATGTAATATCTACTAAATACATTCAGTATAAGTAATATTGTCCAAGGGAGACAATTCTTTCTATTTTATTGCAGTTACTACCATTTAAGCGATTTTGATGTGCATAGTCAACACATTGCTATGATAGTTAGTGTATCGCTATTTTGATAACTAGATGATTGGAACCGTGCTTCTCCTTTCTTATGTCATTGAGCTTAACCTTACAAATGTTTGACCTCTACCATGTCTACTTTACCTATATCAGGTACCTTTACTTTCTATCGTGTAAAATAATACCATGGTTTTTTTAAAGTAAGTTTGTAATACATATTAGTTCATGTATTGTTTAAGTAAATTCTAGAAGATGTCTTTACAGGTTAGGTTTGAACAAACTACATGTATGGTATTGGTGTGAACTCCCTTTAATTGTCCAGTATGCAACCCCTGTATTGCTACCAACTGGCAACGCTTGTTTTGCAAATCTGTATTATTGTCAGCTTACAAGTATTGGATTTCTGCGTAAGCAAATGTGAGTGTATGTGGTTATTATAGAAGCTTTACCAAATTGTATGTGCGGTGTGAATGTACTAACAGTTGTCCATCCATTACTATGTAGTAGCTTGTCAATGAAGGTTTAGTATATTCAAGTGTGGGTTACATCCTTTTATTACTGTAGTAGGAGAAATGTTCACCTGTTTCTGTCTAGAGTTAGAAAAAACTTATCATTTTGTCACTTTCTGGTTTCCGAAATATTGATACCAGTATATAATTTTGTTGATCTTAGTTTAAGATCTTTGTTGGTTATCGTTCAAAATATAGTTGGTGTCTACCATTTATCCAATTTGCATTGTTAGTTACAACTTTAACATCTTTGTAACTGTGAACTTCCATTTTCCTCTGCCGCCCCCCATGTTATATAATTGTATTTTACGAATGCTTCAAGGGGTATGTACCATTTAGTCAAGGGAGGTAATTTGGGCGGGCAGAAGGAGGGACCGGGAGAAAATACACAAGAAAAATGGCGGACTGAATAAAAACATCTTTGCACCACTACCCTGGTCCGTTGTATTCACTATCCCCGGTCCGTTATAATACATCCACGATTTTGATACCATTCCCGGACACACGAATCTTCTATATTGCACGAACCGTCATACTTCTTTACAATGTTCATGACGACAACTTAAAAAGTATTGCAATGCATCGAAACTCTGCTCCATACATGTATACTTGAATATGGACATATACATTGGTGTTTGTGTTCGCTTTCCAACTGAAGATAATAATAATAAAACTTATTAATGAAGTATGATGCATCTACATGAAAATACATACGTGGTAAAACTGTTTATAACAATATGTTTCACCTATAACTGCATTGACCATAGGAATATTCATGCTATTAATTTGTCATGTTACCAATTTTCATTGGTGTTTGAATATATGCAAATCGCTGTTACGTGATAGGTATGTACCCCTCCACAGTTTTAGCAAAACTGTGAAGTTAAAATAGTAATAGGTTAAATAGAAATATTTTTTATTACGCGATCTATAAAGTTGTAATTTGGGATTCCGCAGGGTACACACAGTCCTAACACTGTACACAATTTTAATGACCTGCGTTAAATAGTTAAATAGGGGTATCTAGCATTACCTGCCAGACTATATAATATACCAACAATTTCCATTTTAAAGAATTCTGAAATCAATGCTTACACGTTCCCATGTGTATAGTGTATAGATAGTATTTCCTTTTCAGTCTTTATTTGATATATTAATAATTAAATGCATAGTTGAAGTAAAATAAAAGCCCAGCATTTCGAGAGTAGTGTCATATGGCCCTCAGTCAACATGATGTTCCTGGTACTACTTTTGAGCCTCACGGTTGTGTTTACTGTTGGAGAGAACTACAAAAACATATCCAGAAGTCCGTACGGTCCGAAGATGTGCAGAGAACGCTGTGATAGTCTCCGTTGGTGCAATAGGTGTGTCTACATTGGGGACTTCGTATGCCAGTTTGAAGTGCCAATACTGTTTGCCGAAGACAGGAGGAGACAAGTAGACGCATCATCGACCAGTACAAGTAAATGTAAGTAAGTCTTGTGAGTAGTTATGTGATTTGCTGATTGAATGACGAATGTCACAAAATACTACATGAAAACAACTTGTTCCTTCCAAAATAAGCATGGATACACTACTGCCTCCCCCTGTAGCTAAAGGGTGCCATATTAAATAGTAAAATAGTAAACGGGGCATATTGTAGCTACAGAAATGCAGCTAGGGGACCAGGAGCTTCCACTCTAGTTCATCAGCAATTAGTTATGCTCTGCATAGTTTGTGCTTTGGTGATTTGAAGTGTGAAAACAGTGTAACATATCTGTGATGGTGTTTCCCAACTATCAACCCACCTCCCCACTTTCTTCTTCTCATTATATTCCCTCTGGCTGTTTCACGAGTCGGATTCGCGCTTATTGGGTATGTCAAAATAGCTTGACATCTTCGTCTGGCGGCTATTATGACCGCACTGCCTAGTATAGCATACAGCGAGCGTACGCATTGGTTAAAACATGCGATGGCCGATACAACCACAACGATGGCCGACAGTCGGTACAATTTTGAAATATACTCAACCAAAAAAGTTTAGCAAATTGTTAATATATTGTCCACATGGCATTCGTGATAATGCTAACAGCTTTAATCTTCTTTACAGTAGAATATCACGTCTCGTGGGACATGAGCAACAAATTGGACATGTTTTGGACCGACCACGTTAGTTTAGGCCACGTGGTACGACTCCGCGAGAGGCTCGTCAATTAGTGACGTCATTAAGACGTAATGGGTTTCAAAATGTACACCTTTTGGCTTGAGATTTTCAGTAGTCCACTGATACGAGAATCAATCTGTAAGCTGTCAGAAATCGGTTACATGCCACCGGGTTCCATGTTCAAAGTGGAATGGTCGATGTGTCTAAGACGATGTCATATGGTCGTCCGTGTAAGATGGATCCAAATCCATCAGCGATGGTGTCTTGCATTAATGGAACCAAACATTATTCACAGATGAATCTCGAAAATGTTTTGTTACGTTAATGCAAGACACCATCGCTGGTAGATTTGGCTCCATCTTACACGCACGGCTATATGACGTCGCCTTAAAGACACACAGACCATTCCACTCTGAAGATGGAACCGGGTGGCATGAACCGATTTCCGACAGTTTACGGTGTCAGTGGCCTACTGCAAATTGAAAGCCAAAAGGTGTACATTTTGAAACCCATTACGTCTTAATGACGTCACTAATTGAGTCGTACCACGTGGCCTAAACTAACGCAGTTGGTCTTAAACTTTTCTTGCTCATGTCCCATGAGATGTGGTATGGTACTCTAATGAAGATTAAAGTTGTTAGCATTATCACGATTGCCTTGGCCAGATAGTAACCTCCAAATTGTTAAATTTTGAATATTTTTAGGTATTCCACACCTATTCATGGACCTATAACATGTAGGGGTAGACATCATGACTAAAATATAAAACGACAGGACAACGTTCATTCATTAATCAGTGATGCATCAAAACTGTACGAATCCGTGAAGCGGTTCACATACAAGTTTGCAAATCGGCGTTTACGTACATACCTCAATGAACGCAATACAAATGCCAGTCAATGCTTATATAGATAAATCACTCAACAAATTATGGGGAATCATTTAAATTAAATGTCTAACATGATGCATCAATGCATTTACATGTAGTCAATATGTTAGGAGCAGCGGATTAACCCTCTCCCTGCTGGATTATGCACATACACTATTATTTAGGGCATCTCTGGTTGCCTGCAGCAGGGAGAGGGTTAATAGTTTCAATACTCTTTTGCGTTTTGTTCATTTTCTTATTCGGGATATATTTGGAATGCATTCCGTGTGTTCAATTTGATCTAGAGCTAGTATTCAGAATAATTCGAGTTGCATTGTCGAATATATTAATCGTCCTACGTTAAACTATTACAAGTAAGTTCCATTTTAGGTAGCTGAGTGAGTGAGTGAATATGGAATTTAACGTCGCTGCGGGAATCTTTCATCCATTTGCGACGAAAAACAATACATTATTTCACTATTTGTGTTCTAAAATCGAAGATTAAAAATTAAGTATATTGGTGATAAACTAGCCAATATATTGCACATAATGTGTAAAAAGCTATATGATTAGTTAAAACGATGTATTGGACATAGAATGATGAATTGGAATACATAATATGAATACAACGGTTGAAATGATGACATTTAGGTAGCTGAATGGACAAACTCTCACATCATATTGCTAGTTCGAATGTCAGCCTAGGGTTGAAACAGTACTGCATCGAATACAGTCCTAGACAGTCTTCAGTTTGTAGACAGCAAAATAGAAAGTCACTCAATAAACATCAGTCGAAACTAGCACTATATGCCATTTTGCAATATTAGTTCCCATTATGATACTATCAGATTTGATATACGACAGAATTCATACGTACCCAGGCCTCACAATCAGCCATATTTGGGCAAACAACGACGGTACACGAGATGGTAAGGGTTGAAAACATTTTGTTACCAGAGGTAGGTACGTATACTTTAATAGTAAACTCCCGTTCGCCGGGAGTTTCCCTTGATATGAACTCTGACCCAGTTTTCTTCAGGACGGAAAATTCAACGGGACAGCTGTGGATGAAAGAATGTCACATGCAGTCAGAATGATATGCCTTAAAGGCGGCGCTCCAATACAAAATTGCATTGCTTGTTGATTGAAAGTCGACGGACACTACACATGGGGATTCTATGGCGTGTTTAATACTTAGTGTAGCCATAGATTATAAGGGACTGGATAGCCAACTCCTGCTCGTTTACATATGACCATGTAGCGGCTGCGCATCTTCTCATGTACTAAAGTATGAATTTCCGGTAAACGGTAAACGTCACAGTCCTTGGATGTGTCACAATGAGTATGACGTCGCATCTGCCGTTTACACTTTTCCCCAAGAGATTAGCAAAGCTGTGTTTTGATCATGGTTA
>JAUTBQ010189024.1:0-10443 GCA_032361185.1 Lepetodrilus ovalis | reverse complement strand
CTCTCTCTCTCTCTCTCTCTCTCTCTCTCTCTCTCTCTCTCTCTCTCTCTCCCTCTCTCTCCCCCTCTCTCTCTCTCTCTCTCTCTCTCTCTCTCTCTCTCTCTCTCTCTCTCCCTATATATATATATATAAATATTAAAAATACTATTATATATATATAAATTCGCAGGTATATAAAACTGACAATTGTCAGACGAATACATTGGAGTTAATCCATATATTAACATAAACTTGTCAGCGAGAAAAAGAAATGTACAATTCAGGAAATAAAGAAAACATTTAACATATTTTTTTATCTTGACATGTTAATGGTGATTGTCTAGACAAGCTAGCACACTGATGAAACAAAGAATGAAAGTGTAATAATATTACTGTGCTAGATACTAGCTAGATGCAGACTGTCTAAAGTTATATATTTTAACATTTCATAGGTCATTACCTCACTGTGAATTCTCTTTGGAATTTGTAGATGTTTCACTTGCGGGAGTATGGGATCTATACTGGAAACATTCCCACATATCTAAGCGTATGCGGCACTACTTATGAATTGAATTGCCGTAGAGAAAGAAAAAAAAGATTACTCGAATGTAAAATGGCTATTTTCAAAAGAACCACTTCCTTCCATTAAAACCCAGGCCTGGAGCTTGTCGCCCATTCAACCAATCAGCAAGCAGTATTTATCTTTTAGACAGTATGTGATTTAGATAGCCTATACAGGGACAGGGATGAGAGGAGGACGTATACATACGTTGTCAATTCACGACCTCTGACCTACGACCTCCAGACAGAGGTCAAGCACCGTGAAGTTCTTTACCCTGTGACGACTGTCTAACGTAACAGAGGTGTTTTGTTGGAATACCATCATCTTTGAAAGTCATGTACCGTATGTTATCATAGAAAATATTGACCCGAGGCTCAAATGTGTTGTTATTGGATCACGAATAATACGAAAAAGAGGTAGGCTGGATGTACAACCACATGTGTGAATGCGCCTCCCTCCGATACATCCAGTTTACGCATCTGTCTTTGAGCATTGTGTTATCACTTCTACTGCTCCCTACTACATAACACCCCGTGCAGTCGACAAGATATTGCGTAAAACGGCAATAAATGCTTTTCTATCTGTGTTTTTACCTCAACAAAAACATCAGACTGTTTTCTTAAGGTAAAGGGGAAAACAACAACTACATCAGAGTGCCAGCTCAGAGTATAATTATAACATCTTCGTAAGAACGACAGAATTAGTGTCTTCAATCAAGCAACACGTATAAATACACGCACGCATGTCAAAGGTAGAGATGTACATGCACACATGGTGCGTGGTGGAACTTAACGTAGATATATTTCTACTTGTCAACATATTTCATGTTTATCTTTAATTTGCTTATCGTCAATGTTTCAGTACTGGCTGTTTTCCACGCAGATAACTCGGGGTATTTCGCTTATTGCATGGCTTCTCCTCAAGACCAAGAGCCAATTGGATTCCTCACGACAAGGGTTAGATAGCGCGGAGAAAGTATACTGGCTTGATTCCATTTACGACCAGGATTTGCTGGGATGAAATTATAACCAAGAACGGGTTTACAAATGCTGCGAATACACCCGCGGCGGACTTGTCCACAAACTGAAACCTTCAAAGAATAATTACAGCTCGTGTAAAATCGTACACGTTTTAGAAAATGTTGCTAAACTTTTGGGAGAAATTCAATATTTCAATTGTATGGTCACATGGCCCTTTTGTGACGGAAGGTTGTGTGGTGTAATATGGATACCAGTTGCAGAAACGTCGTCATGCTAATGTTGACATTCGCGTTAATCGCCTACTGTGAGCCTATAGAAGGGAAAGTGTCTTAGAAAATAAAGGAATATTTCTAATTGTGGATTCGTTTGCAAGGAAGAGTGCAATATATATGTGAAGTGTGGTACAAATCTCCACGGATAACCTATACTGACGAGTTATGGGAGTTATTGACGCTGCGACTAACGAAGAATGCGAGATGGGCACGTGTATTAACGATCCTTGCCCCGGCGCGTGTGTTATCTCTATGGATGATATACACGAGAGACTAAGACCCTTACCCTATACAACAGGATGCGGGTATAGAGGGTCCAGACAGCATAACTGTGATACGGATGTCCCTAGTGCCAGGAATCAGTCATGGTAAGTTAAACATATCAATTTTCAATAATTAATATATTATTTTATCATGTATTTTTTTCGGTACTTCCTCAATTGTTCATGATTATTTTTTGTTTGTTTTGTAATGGGGTTTAGAGTCGCTTTCAAGAATCTTTCACTAACATCATGACTTGTCAGTTTAGGGCAGGATAAAACCCGCAACATCCGTTGCGCTGAATGTTGCAGTAAACCTGCGATCACCGGCTTTAATTACGACTCCGTTGCTCAGAATACGTCTAGATATAATTAATCGTAATTAAAACTTTGGGTTCCTGCTACAAGTGTAAGACAATTGCATGACATACTTTTATCGTTGCAATACTTTAAAAATATGGTTAGCTAAACATAATATTGTAGCGATACAAGTGCTTAGTATAAACTAGTTTACACTGGCAGCGGATCTCTGAAGTTTGACTTACAATCAGCTGTAGCAATACAGGTGTATTGCAGTATGCTATGCATTGTTTTCAAGATACAACCATGTTTATGTAGGTCTACTGGACGTGTGTGTATGCATTTAAATGTAGGGCTACGGGTACACAGCCAAGGTATGAATGAACGCTGCGGTGTTCTGTCCGGAAGCATGCATATGATTATTCTCCAGATTTATAGTCATATGTCCCCCCAACACCTCCAATGTGTCATCACAGTGTCAGTGCTAAATATTTATAGATGTTCCTAGACGGTTTACTGTTTCTTTGAAGAGCTAGGATTTTACTGTGAATATTGATGCTGGGATATAGATAGTAGGATATTGTTGGTAGGTTTCCAGTTTGAATAATTTGCATCAACGGATGCACTTTGTTATGCTCGTGTGTTGAGTAGTAAAGTACTTCATTTTCGTTAATGATGAACTTCTTGAGAGACGTTGTTCGCGACAGTGTAGATGTATGTCTGTTTTTGTTTCGTTGGAATTATGGTGGTAGTGGTGGTGATGGTGGTGGTGTGTATATGTGTGTGTGCGCGCGCGTGTGTGTGTGTGCGCGCAGTGTGTGTGAGTGGTGGGTGGTTGTCTGCGTACCTCTGTGTGTGTGTGTGTGTGTGTGTGTGTGTGTGTGTGTGTGCGGTGGGAAGGGGGTGCTTCTCTGCATGTGTGTCTGTGTGTGTATGTGTGTGTGTGCGCGCGCGCGCGTTTGTGTGCAATGGTAATGTTATGGCGTGGTGGTGAGGTATGGTAGAGGTGGGGTAAGGTGGGGTGGGGTGGGTAGGAGGCTAGCTCAAAGGAAGAGGTTGATCGGACATTAATATCATAACATCACACTGTGTTGGAACCCTCGGAATTCTCTCCGTGAACGTTTAAGATCATTTCTCATAAGACTTAAATTCTATTCTTGCTCTTTTTTTTTCTAATTCTATACATAGTAGATTCTTCTAGCCCACTCACTCCGATATTGAAATTCTATATGTAATCACTACCACTCTACGTATATACTGTGCAAACCTTTCTGCTCTAACGAAGAAAAAAACCCATAGAAGATAATTTATTTTCTCCTGCTGCATTTTATGACAAACCTTATCCAGTACTGCTAATAGTATCAGGTTTTTTTTTTCTCCTGTGGACATTATACACTTTGCGTTGCAGCAATTTTATATTACCAGGATTTTTTGCCGCAATGTGACTCCACATGAAGCAGTGCGAAAATGCCTGGGGGTTAATAATTAAATCACCATCTTGGCTATGCATATCCTTATAGTAAATGATTACTCTAGGCTCAATGTCGTAATGAAAGCTTTAGTCCAGCTCGTTTTAGACATTGCCATTATACCTTATTTAAGTGGCCATACCTGCTATTACTGACTAAGACATTCGCTTTTTCCGTATGACCCGTTTAGTTGCGAATTTACGGCAGTGGATTATGACACCTGGAAGTTTAAACGAACTGGCGATGGTCCATCCTCGGACACAAAGGGTACTTATTCAGCTCACTCTCCATGCCGTACATCCTGGCACATGCATTTAGCGGGATTGCGCAAACAGCCAACCAATTAAATAATTTTCCCGATGAATTCGCTGTAAAATTATTCATCCACTGAATGAAATAGATGTTATCATTGTTCTATTCATTGCTGCTGTAGACTGTTTGCGCAAGTTTCTCTTTAGATGTGTGCCAGGGTGTACGACATGTCAACGGAATAAGTACCCTTGCGGGCCGAGAAAGGTGACGATCTTAAATCGAAGTCTATTCCGATGGAATGCTATCATAGTTTATTTTGTAGTTATGTCATAGTTCGTATCTTTGATTATTTTAAGTATTACTAATCGTGTCATATCGTAGATTGACTATAAATGTATGACTATTTAGATACAACAGAACCATCTGGATAAACTGATATTTGACAACGAGCTAAATTCACAGATCTCTGTTGTTTTTAACACATAGGCAGTATTTAAATTCCAATTGAATGTAATTGATTTAACATGTTCTACAAAACATACCGAAGCTGTTGATTATGAACGTGTTGTCGGGTCACGATGACCTAATACAATGTGTCAAGGACTAAATCACCCTATGGTCTAATACTGACTACATATTATACTTCAAGTGCATACTACTGTATTTTGGTCAACTAGTGCCATTTGTAATAAATACTGTTCATATACGTATACAACTTTTCCAGCAACATATATTTTTAACTGGTAAGACCTATTTATTTACAACAAGTACGTGTATTTCATGCCACTTACGAGGAACAGATCAGCCAAGACAACGAGTATAACGATTAGTTGTGTGTTTTTCTCTCCATGTTACAGGTTCTTTAGTTTTTATCATAATTGTGTCATTATATTGCAACCGGATAGGGTTCCAGCATAAGAGGAGAGCCATCACACTCTACTTGCGTGAAGGGTTTATATTTCATTGATGTGGCGTTAACCATGCGAGTAAGTGTATGCGTTTAAGCATACCTCTCTATAATTGCAGAACCTGTTAAGTTCAACTGCTGAAAAACGCTGTGGCTCTTTGACAGGGCAGTGGTAAACTCGTATTGATGAATCTGTGAATGCAGAAAACACCTGCAACCAACACGTGAGGGAGTATCAACGGAGCGTAAAATGCGTTAACTTTCAAGACGTAAATATGTGTCTGTTATTGAAATGCTGCACCTCAACGCTTCATGTCGCTTAGCGCATCGTGTGTGAGAAATTGTCAGCCAGCCGTTAATAAGATAGCAATTGGGGATTGTTTGCACCCTACAACTCATCGACGACGACGATGATTATGATGATGATGACGATTTTTTTATGTCTTTTTTTTTTACGTTACCATATACTTTTTATGATGATGATGATAATGATGATGATGATGATGATGATGATGATGATGTTGCTGAGCGTGTTGGTGGTGGTGGCGTGATGATATAACGATGATAATGATGATAATGTTATTGATAATGGTCGTGGTGATAGGGGTGTTGGTGGTGTTGATGATGATGATGATGACGATTATGATGATGATGATGACGATGATTTGGGTCATGATGCTAATTAGGATGAGGATGTTGGTGGTTGTGGTCATAATTATGGCGATGATTTGTAAGTTGATGATTAGGATGATGATGATGATGATTAGGATGATGATGATTAGGATGATGATGATGATGGTGATGATGATAGTGGCTGAGGTAGTAATGACGATGATTAGATTTGCGCCATGACCAAGCAGTATGAGTATGCATGGATTTGGCGCATTATAAATACGCATTATTATTATTAGATTGACCGTTATGAGGATGACATGATGTGGTGCATTGATAAGTGATAATGATGATGATGATGATGATGGTTATATTATTGATGATGATGATGATGATAATGGTGACAATAACTATAATAATAATAATTATTATTATTATTATTATTATTATTTTTGTAGTAGCAACAAGATTAATAATACTATTATGATACTACTACTACTACTACTACTACTACTACTACTACTACTACTACTACTGCTACTACTGCTAATAATAATAATAATAATAATAATAATAATAATAGTAATAAAAAGAATAAGAAGAATAGCCTAATAATAGTAACAATAAAAACAGGTTGATTTGCAGTTATGTATTCCTTAGATAATGTAAGTCAACAACCAGTCCCCTGTACGTCATACTGTTCTCTAGCATGAATGCCCATGCTTTATTGACTGCAGAGGAATGTGTATGTACAAAAAATATAAATGCAGTCTCGACATAACATGCCGCACAAGACATCAACCTCTTTTATCCTTTGATGTCACGGGCCAGTGTTTACACGTGGCATATGCTCGCATCTCTGAAGCCGACAGGCTAACCAGGAACGGTAACCCCTCGCAGCAGTTATCAAAGCGCAGATAACTAGTTGCCATTTAAATATTATCTGACATTCGTAAGGGTTATTAGAGTGATCAGAGTACATGATTTTTTTTCTCTCTCTCTCTCTCTCTCTCTCTCTCTCTAGCGGCCGTACGCGCCAGTCTGTGGGTCATACTCTCAGCTCAGTTAGGGATAAGACCCACTTTCTAAGAAGGCAAAAGCAGGTCTGATTGTAAAGGCTAATTAAGAGTGCGAGCAGTTTGTGTAATTACGTCGGTAGTTCAAACGTTATCAAGCAGCGAGGGTATCTTAGCATGTTCCCGGACGTATTACAGGTTAATTTTCATAATTACGTTCTCCGTAATTTGTGTGTATGAGACGTAATTCACGTTTACGCTATAAAAATGTCTGAGTTAATTTGACACTTGAAGTGTTCGTGTTAATATCATTTGGATCACGATCACTTCATTCGACTGTCGATAATTAGTAGTAACTGCAAACTATATATAGTAGTCATCCATGCTGGGCGCCATTGTAACGGAACCATTAAGATTCGAAATAGATTTGGATAGAATTTATTAGTCACCCACCACCATCCTCGCACCCCAGAGGTACTTATTATGTTATCACTTCACGGTAGGCCTACCCCTGGCACACATCTAGGGGAAAGTTAGGGCAAACATCCAAGCAGCTAAGAATAGAACCATATTCAGTGACCAATCAAAATCAATATAACTTAAAGGCATACAATCGCAGATATTTATGGCCGTTTTTGACTAGTTCTTAGCTACAACTACAAAGTGCATTCACTTGACGTACATATAATCATGTTTGTACTTCCAAAAACCTTTCTACCGCTGTACGGTAGGCAAAATTCAATTTCAACAACCTGAACAATCTTAGTTCTTCATCCTTCTTTGTATTAGTGCAAGGAGATATAACTCTCATATATCATTAATACATCAAAGACAATATTATTATTTGTCCTGACAAATAATTATTATAAAATATGAAATTTATTATTAATATCAAGTGTTGGGGACTTAGTTTACCAGGAAATAACAAATTTGGGGTGTACAAATCAAACGTAAATAGTTTCAGACTGAAATTCGTTTGGTCAGTATGCCTTTAAGTAAATGGACGTAATTCCAACGTAGACTAGATGCACGTGACCAGCAATTTACTAGCAGGAATGATACACGATATTTTATTGGATAGTGTTTACGTCGGGAAAATGAATGGCTGTTTGTGCGAGAGTTCCCCTAGATGTGTGCCAGGGGTACTGCGAAGTGATAACGTAATAAGTACCTCTGTGGTGCGAGAATGACCCACCATCCAACCTTCCACAACTGTGGTAGGCCTACCGTAATCACGTTGGCCAAAAATTAACACACACTATATTTGAGTAGAAACATTATGTTCATAGGATGCACTATTAACACATTGGCTAAGATGTGGGACGGGTTGGAGCGCAGTTGTAGAACCTTGCATTTCTGAGTCAAAGGTCCCGAGATCAGTAGTAGTAGTAATAGTAGTAGTAGGAGTAGTAGTTGTTGTAGTGGTGGTGATGGTAGTAGTAGTAGTAGTAGTAGTAGTAGTAGTATTAGTAGTAGTAGTGATGGTGGTAGAAGTAGTTGTTGTAGTAGTGATGGTGGTAGTCACAGTGGTGGTAGTAGTAGTAGCAGTAGTGGTTGTAATAGTAGTAGTAGTAGTAGTAGTAGTAGTAGTAGAAGTAGTCGTAGTAGTAGTAGTAGTAGTAGAAGTAGTCGTAGTAGTCGTAGTAGTAGTAGTAGTAGTAGTAGTAGTAGTAGTAGTAGGAGTAGGAGTAGTAGTAGTACTGGGCATGGTGCGGCTTCATATGCGCACAGAGCTCTATCATTGTGAATGATACGCTATATAAATGCAATCATTAGTAGTAGTAGTAGTAGTAGTAGTAGTAGTAGTAGTAGTAGTAGTAGTAGTAGTAGTAGTAGTAGTAGTGTTGCCGTGTTATTGTATATATGCCAGTACACTTTCCTATACGATAAACTTTCCGTACGATAGTTAAACTCTAGTACCCCGATACTTGGACAATAATAGTATATACCGTGCCAATGGTATTGTAGTGATGATATACCTTCTTGAAGCTAAGACCAGAAGACTTTTAGTGCTATAATATATCCAATGAATATAGGTTGCATGTCAGTTTAGAACTCAGTTAAGGCGGTTAAATGTCCCATAACGAATCCCACACAGATTAGAATAGCCGACATTTTTGTGTCTTGCGTGCTTACGGAATCTGCCAATTCACGTCCCAGTATTTATGATCGTATGTATTTATTAATGTTTTAGGTTACGACTTGATCCATGCTTACCTAGGTATCTTTTAAAATATGTATGTTCTTTTGTTTTTACAGACAACCAATAGTCTTGTGGATATATTTTATGAGGCTTAAGTTTCTGAATGCTTCCTTAGATGTATATATCATTCTTTCAACGTTTTTTTTTTTTAGTTTTCTTAATATCTATTTACTCTTTTTAAAAAAAAAGAGAGGAATCGCCAAATGTAGATTGTATCACGAATTTAAAATAAGGTTTGTTGTGGTAGGGTATATATGTCAACGTAAAAACATGGCAAGTATGCACCACCATATTTGTGAAATGCAATTTGGGACTTCTTGTGAGGTGTAAGCACATGAAGATTACAATAATCGCCTTCCTCATGTTATGTTTGATGATAATTGTTGACGCATTCGTGACTTCTAAAGCTTTGGCTATATTAGTATGCCTGAAGTGGAAAGGTTGTAATTCTGAAATGGAAACGTGATTCTGTACGTACGCATTCAGCACATAATTATTAGACTATCCCTAGTCTCAAGGGGTTGAAGTAAATACATTTATCTTAAATATATATATTGATAGGTATTATATTTACATGAAAGGATCCTCTGAAATACTTTATCGTTCTCCATTAATCTTGCCGTGTTTATGTAACTACCCTATGGGGATATTTTGAAAAGGTGTATTTTGGTTGAGAACAAGTTGTAACACAAGCTAAGCGCTATATGATTTTTATGTCATTTTCAAACGGAAAATCCTCCATAGTGATAGACTACCTGTCATTTTCTACACATTGCGTAATAGCTTATAGAGCCTACTTGCTCATATTAATCTGTTTTTAGATGTTACCGACATTATATCTATAACCAAATGATTGCGTTATAGTATGCTTTTCGTAACCTTCTGGAATGGAAGTATCTCCCGCTGACTCTACGGTAGCTTGAATGGACCTTTAAAAGAAACGGAAGAACCACTACGAAATGAGTTTAGATAGTGTTTTGACACCATCACTGATATGCAGAGATTCTACGGCTGGAGATGGGTGCCACCTGGTAGACAGCGAAGGGCCATAACTCACGCGCCACCTGATATAACTAAGAGTTACCGCTATACAAACGGGAGCGCGCTTGAAACGGTTACCTTGGCAGTCTCCTCAACATTATGAGGTAACGCTCGATATGCACGCAACGTAGAGGAGCTTCGGTGAACGTTTATGGCTGGGAAAAGCATCATACTTTTTGACGTATGCCAACACACTGTCTAGCACTCAAACAGCTAAATATTGAGAAATATGGTGTCAAGTTATTCTCATTTTTTTTCTGATCCGATATATTTGTCCACAACCATGAACAACTTTACTATTTCTATGTCAGATGATAGACAACTGCACTACAGTTGCATATAGGTGTTGAATTAAATTAGCATGTTGCTTGTATTAAAAATGCAAACGCCTGTTCATGGATATAAATGCCCAACCAACGTTCAGCACTGTGTCACTTCACAGGTTACTGTTCTAAGAAATATTGTTCCCTGATAAAATCACCCTGATATATTGTCGCTTTCAAGGACCCATCAGGGCGGGATGTAGCGCAGTATTAGAACGTTGGACTTCGGAGCGAAAGGTACCGAGTTCAATCCCGCCCCACCGGGTC
>JAUTBQ010189023.1:0-23507 GCA_032361185.1 Lepetodrilus ovalis | reverse complement strand
ATTAGAAGAAATATTCCAAATAACCAGCTGATAACAGCCATATTTACCGCAGTTTGCAATCGGCGAATATAATAAGTGATTCGGCCTTCTTCGTTTCGTTTCTCATATAAAGGGGAGTAACTTTACATATCTGGAAAAGTAGTTTTGTAGAGTGAAATTTCTCAAAGCAAGATCTTTTAAAGTTATTTAAAAATGAATACACATCAATGTGTTATGTTGAATGTACACACACAAAGGGACTCCCTTTTATAGATTCGGGACGCGAAAAGTATACCACCACGCGTCCCCGGGACTCCCAAAAATTTAAAACTAAGTTAAACCCTGCAACCATATATTATATTTTTATTTGGTTGTCCCTATTGATATGAACACAGATAATTTTCAATTTTTGTATCTTTCTATTAATTTGAAGGTTTACTGCAACATTCAGCACTACGGATGTAGCAGGTTTCCTGACAAGTTATGATGTTAGTGAAAGATTCTGGAAAGTGACTATAAACCCCTTTACAAAGAAAATAAATAATAATAATATTAATTTGCATGGCTACAAATTTAATTATTCTTTCCTGTTCGATTTATTAGGGTATTGCAGTATGTTCAACATTATTACATAAACATACTGTATTCGTCTTTCTGTATTCGTAAATAAAGCAAAAATAAAATTAGCAGTTGCACAGTTTTTGTTAGATTACTATAGTTCAAAGTTGATGAAATAATATAATTTGTGATATAGAATCTATTACAACATGGACATAATTCTTACAATTCTGGCTTGTAATGTCGATAGACAGTGGTCAGATGATGATCCAGAATCTCGGAGTCTGACAAGCGAACAGCACCCTCTGGCAGGTCCTGGACGTGCTGTACACGGACCACATCTTTAGCTGAATACATGTCTAGATGGGCATCAAATACACGAACATCTGAAATTAAAAATTTTTAAACCACTTAATAAATTAATATTACGTCATTAGCATTCATTGTGCCATGAAGATAATGGTTCACGAGACCAAATTCCATGAGGTGTGAAGCACTTCATGGTAAATTTGGTCTCATGGACCATTATCTTCATGGTGTGAATGGCGAAGGCTAATTACGTAACATTCGTTTCTTGTAATGACAGTCACAAAAACAACAGAAAACAAGTTTGGTCAACGAGAAATTAACGTTTTTAATAAAAACCCTATCAGTACAGGTAGAGCAATGATATGATGATGGAAGAACAATGAAATGTTATGAATGATAACTCCCATCCACATCAGAGGCTGCTTCAACTCCAAATGATGTAAACTTGTCATCATACAGAGTTACGTGCAAAAAAAAAAAAAGAAGCTGAGGAAGAACTAGCACTACAATACATAGACGAGCATGTTCATCAAAATGACATACCCTGTGCCAAGGTAAGTGTTGACAATGCCAACTTATGCCTGGACAACATTTGTGTTAGTGATATCATCTGCCCACATAGGAACATCCACAAACTCACATAGAAGTCACCTGATCCAACCAGACTGACCACATCTTGATAAATGGAAAGTTGCAAGTCTCTTCAGAATGTTGGTGTTTGTGTAGTGCCAATGTAAACAGTGACCACTGCCTGGTAAGATGAAATGTCCAAATGCCAACAGGACAATAGCTTGAAGCTGAGAAATTGTTTTACTTATTCAACTCAGGATGAGCATAACACAAAGTGGGAATCCATTCATGATTTCCAGCGAAAACATGGATACCCAGCTCAGACACAGTATACTGACGTTTAGCCGACCAGTCCTTACTTTGCTCCTTTAATGCCGAGTGCCAAGCAGGGGAACAACAAGTAACATCTTTTAACGCCTTTGTAATGACGTGACTGAGGATTGAACCCACGACCTTCTGTATTCCAGACCGACGCTCTAACCATTACTCCACAGGGCTGACCTGTTGGGTATCAGGAAAAAGAAGAACAAAATCAAGGAATGGTTAACACCCAGTACCTGGCACACAATAGCAGAATTGAAACAGGCTAAAAGTCAAGATGTTCACCACAAAGTCACCAAGGCTCCAAGAACAGGTCCAAGCTGCTTCCAAGATCAACAAGGAGGTGAACAGATGTGCCAGGAGTGACAACGGGGCCGAGATTACGAAACTTTCTGAGTACGATTTCATACTCAACTCAGAATTTTGTTCATAAGCCTGAGTACGTTGTTGAGTATCAGGCTATGACGTCACATGATGTTTTATGAATAAACCGTGAAATCGTACTCAAAAGAGTTTCGTAATCTCAGAGCCAGTCCTCTACAGAGGAGTTGCCCAGTGTTCTGCATGCAGCTGTCAGGGTGATATCACTGTGGTCTAACATGACCATGAGGCAACTCTGTCACAATAATAGCAGCAAGTCTAACCCAGAAAAAAAGACAAGGATCATGAAGATGGACACATTCTTAGAGCCAAATATCCACAGTCAGATGGGTACAACACTTGAGTCAGGTGCTCAATCACCCCAGCCAGAGGATCAGGTTAACCCTCCATAGTGAGTGAATATGGAGTTTAACGTCGCTGATGGAAAACCCTCCATAAACGAATGGTTCTCAAATATCAACCTTCCACCAAATGGTAATAAAAAGTGGCATCCAATCAAGGAAGAATGAGAAAGCCACTGTTATTGACTCCATCCATGCCCACATGCTAAAGGCCCTAATTACTTCAACAAAGGGTACTTAAAGAACGATTTGTTGTATGCCTTTAAATTACTTACTCAAAATATTTGGTGATCGTTATTTAACATATATTAATAATGCAGACATTTTCATTTTAAAATTTTGGTTAGGCTATACAAATTAAGAAATTGAAGTTTTGTTGTTTGTCAATCCATAAAGTATTTACGGAGATACTCTATATCACTAAGACATCGACATGAAATACGCTGAAGCTAAATAAATTATTACACACAATAAATGTTGAGTTACCGCACTATTACTATCAGATTGTCTAATTTAACGTGGATATGTTTTTACACCGTTGCATGGTAAAATACTCCGCAACATATGTATACAACTAAGCTCTCTTAAGTGTGCATCATGTAAAGGCCACGTGAACAATGTTTTGCATGCAGCAGCACGTGCTATCATTCCGATCGACCTCGTGACATCGACTGTTACACATTTATCGTATTCCGGGAAGTCGCGAAGTGTTTTCGATTGCACATGGTACGTGACTAAAGTTTTGGGTGCGTTTGAGTGAATCGTTTGTGTTTATGACATGCACATGTTTTGATTGTTTGGAAGTTTTTCGTTTCTTTAGATATTAATTTAAATGTACTACACGTAATAATGGGCTGTATCTAGAAGCAAGTAGATCTAGCTGTAAAGTTATTAACTATCAAGATAAAAACAATACATATTTTACTAAATACATGTTTTTAAAGAAAGAACAGTCGTATAAACACATCCAAGTGTACTTGCATGCGCAACTTTGAACCAATATTGGTGAGATATTTATGAGAGAAAACTAGACAATATGGGGAAATGTATTTTCCAAACTTGTTGGATCACGGATAAACGGTATAGCAAGTGGGTAAAAAGGGACCAATCAAGCAAGCATGCAGCGTACTGCAACGTTTGCAAACGCTTATTCCAACTTGGGACAATGAGTGTAAAAGCCCTTGATTCACACATGCAAGGAATAAAACACGTAAAAAATATGGACATGCAAGAAAAGGTGCATTCAATAACCAATTACGTGTCGGCAAATGTCAGTGGTGCTAGCACTGCCAGTACAAGTACTGAAACAACTAGCAGTGCCAGTGCTACTAAAAGTGTTGCGGCAGCTTCAAAGATCAACTTCAGTACGTCAGAGACATTAAAAGCTGAAGTTATGTGGACATTACAAACAGTAGCCAGACATCATTCGTACAATTCGAATGAAGAAATTGGATCATTATTTGCCCTTATGTTCCCTGATAGTTGTATTGCACAGACATTTTCATGTGGTGAAAACAAGACAGCCTATCTGGCAAAGTTTGGACTGGCACCATTCATCAAGAAACAGCTGATTGCACAAGTAGGCAGTGGCATATACGTACCAATGTTTGACGAAAGCCTCAATGCTACAACAAAAAGCAAACAACTAGATCTTCACGTCCGCTACTGGGTGACAGATGAAAATGGCACACATGTCCAGTCAAGATATCTAGATTCCCAGTTTCTTGGCCATTCAACTGCAGATGATCTCCTTGCTCATTTTAAGGAGTGTACCGCACAACTGAACCCACGGAATATGATATCTGTGTCCATGGATGGGCCAAATGTGAATTGGAAATTCATGGAAAAACTACAGAAGGAACATGAAGCAGAACATGATGGCCTGCAGCTCTTGATGGTTGGTAGTTGTGGACTGCACACACTCCATAATGCGTTCAAGAGTGGCTTTACCATGTGGGCAATGGAGAAGCTGCTTCGTGCCCTTCACTACCTGTTCCACAACGTTCCAGCCAGAAGAGAAGACTATGTTTTTTTACAAAGTCCTCAGTGTTCCCACTCCCATTCTGTGGCCACCGATGGGTTTAGAACTTGCCAGTTGCTGAAAGAGCTATAGAAGTATGGCCCCACATTGCAAGCTACGTGGCTGGTGTTGCATCTTTTGATACTGTAGCAGCAGCCCAGCAAGATCCCCTCATCATAGCAAAGCTGCAGTTCTTCATTGCTCTATCAAAGACTTTCACAACATTTCTGACCAAGTACCAAACGGATATGCCAATGATGCCGTTCATTGCCAAGGACCTTGGCAAGTTCATCAAGACTATTCTCAAGCGATTCATCAAACAGGAAGAACTTGAGATGACAACAGAAAATCTGAGCAAATTTGATGTGACAAACAAGACATGCTGGGTTAATCACAGCTCAGTGGATGTGGGTATGGGGGCCGAGACTGCTCTTAAGGAACTCAGAAGAAAAGATACTATCAGCAAAAAGGCTGTGATGGAATTCAACACTGACTGCTTGAATGGACTAGCTTCAATGTGCAAGAAGGTGCTGGACAAGTCACCACTGAAATATCCAATAGTGCATGAAATGGGCTGTTTAGATCCAAGCCGAATGAACAAAGCACCTGCAGCATGCCTGAAGAAAATGAAGAGCCTTGTTCTGAGACTAATCCATTCTAAGCAGCTGACAGGGGGTGTCTCTGGAGGGGATGCTATTGTCACACAGTGTCTCTGGAGGGGATGCTATTGTCACACAGTTCAGGGAGTTCTTGGAGGAGGAGCACGAGAGCTTCATAGAGTTCAACAATGAAACAGATGCAAGAATAGACTTGTTTCTACACGAGAAAGTCTGCAAAAGCTACCCACAGCTGTGGGAAGTGTATGAGAAGATTCTTGTAATTTCCCATGGACAAGCAAGTGTGGAAAGAGGTTTCTCTGTAAACAAAGAAGTCGAGATCAGCAATATGCATGAGGACACAGTGACAGCACACAGACTAGTGTGTGACTACGTCTCTGTCTGTGGAGGAGTATCCAAGGTTCCCATTACCAAGGAGCTTCTGAATCATGCAGCAACGGCAAGGACAAGGTACCGTTGCCACCTGGAAGAAGAGAGGAGGAAGAAGGTGACAGAAAAAGATGGCCAAAAGAGAAAAAAAGTTGAAGAAGAAGTTCAGGTCATGAAAAAGAAGATGAAGACGCTGCATTCTGTCTGTGACAGCTTGGAGACAGATGCAGACAAGTTTGCTGAGCAGGCTGAAAACAAGGCTGGTACACGAATGGCGGAGCTGATCACAAAGTCAAACACCATGAGGAAGAGAATGAAAGACAAGAAAGCAGACATTGCTAAATTAGAACAACAACTGGGACAGAAGATGGATGAACTGAAGCACTTGCCATAGGTGAATAGCAATGCTCATGATTTACTGTTGAAGCACTGGAACAAAGTTGTCAACTCCATACGATTATATCAGTTATTCGAAAACTTAATACAACTCCCATTTCCATACCAGGTTAACAGACATGTATTTTAATTCCTTCATTGCATTAAATTACATTAAATATCTGCATGTTTATATAAAATAGCTCTTGCAATTTTAAACAATAGTGTAAAAGTAATGTCATGATTATCATTAATATTTCAAATATAGGTATTAAATTTTGTGATAATTTGTCTTGAAAAGTCTTAAAAAGGTCTTAAATTTGATTGACTGAAAGGTGCAGGAACCCTGATTAACAAATCTAATGAAGGAAATGAACCATTGACGATATTCTTTCATCGTACCACTTTAAATTATGTCCTTGCGCATTAATATTACGAAGCAAAGAGAAATACGACCATATTCAGGTTGTTTACCATCAGGCAAAGTCCTATATTGTAGGGTTGTAATGGAATTTTGTCTACAATATTGTGGTGGAAAGGGTTTTAGAAGTACAAACATGGTTTTGTGTATGTCAAGTGAATATACTTTGCAGTTGTAGCTAAGAACCAGTCCAAAACAACTATAAATATCTGTGATATTATGCCTAGGTATACAAATATTGAAAACAAGTGGGACATGCAGCAAATGTAGCTTGTTGCTCAATATATACTTGTATAAACAGATAAACAAATCAGGTAAGATATGTTTGAGCATAAAATATAATTATCTGCCTTTGAGCATTATCCTATTGCGATGTGTAGTAATGGTTGTTTCTGTTTATCAGATGGCTCGGACCCAGAAGAACAAGGCCACATCTGGCCATCTGGGGATGTTGAAGGCTCGGCTGGCAAAACTCCGACGGGAACTGATCGAGCCGAAAGGAGGCGGTGGTGGCACGGGTGAGGGCTTCGACGTTGCCAAAACTGGAGACGCCAGAATCGGGTTTGTTGGTATGTATATATATTTTGATTTCCTGTGTTCACCTTGATGGGTAAAGCCTCTGTATTTGGCTTTCTTTTCAAGCAAATCATCCCTAAAATGCATTGTAGATGATGAAAAATTATTAAATTTGAGTTATAATTACCGTATTTTCAAGTGTTATTTTCACTCACTGATTTGTATGTTGCTGAAGATCCCAACATGTAGTAGTTCCAATATACTATATTTACTGTATAAGGTATTTCATGTGCTTAAAACATCCATACCAGGGGTCATAAGGTCACTTTTTTTCCCCTTGATATTATGATTACCTTTGTGTTGTTCTTACTTTTTATTGTGTTTATGAAAGGATTCCATGTCGCATGTTTTCTAGGTTTCCCGTCGGTGGGTAAATCAACACTCCTGAGTAATCTTGCTGGGGTTTACTCAGAAGTAGCAGCGTACGAGTTCACCACTCTCACAACAGTACCAGGTGTCATTCGATACAAGGGAGCCAAAATTCAGGTAAAATGTTTACAAAATATTCAAGAAACATGTTTATTTTATTAATAAGTTATTGTATTATGGTCGCTTATATGGTCAGCAGAATAAATTAAGGCTCTGTAGATATTTACCGGTAGTGGGAAGCTTTTGCCAAATTTCAACTCGGTGTTGACGCTTATGGGTGAGATATTCCCGCTGCAACGTAAAACAATAATTCAATCAATCGGAACTCAGTCGGAGCAATCCAATGTTATTCTTCCTTCGTTTGATGTTGTTGAAGAGTATTTGGACCTTATGGACGTCTGGAAATTCTTCATTGTTCAAATACTATAAAGCTAAATGTATATTTCCAAAAGCACTACTGGCCCTTAATATTTAATTTTGATATATTTTGATTTATTTATTTAATTAATTTAAGATAATGATAATTCATTGCATATTGGTGAAATATTTGCATACAAGTGATGTATTGAATCAATCAAATCTTATTAATATTATTATGGGTGAAATACAGTGGCCCCTCGATATAAGGCTGTTTGATACAGAGCTGTTTCGGATATAAGGCTGGGTCAGATGTGGATCCCATTTTATTTTTTTGTTATTTACTTGTACTATCCTATAAGGCTGATACTATAAGGCTGGGGGGTATGTCATGGACCCCAAATTCAGCGTTATACCGAGGGGACACTGTATTACTGCATGTAATGTTAAACACTAAATAAATTAATACCTGTTTCAGCTGTTGGATCTTCCTGGTATCATTGAAGGCGCTAAAGATGGCAAGGGTAGAGGAAAGCAGGTCATAGCAGGCAAGTGCTGGGAGATAGGCCATGCCTTTGTTAAAACCTTGTGTTCATAGTAATAGCAGTAGTCTGCTGTGGCAATGAAGCTATCATCCTTGGTCCATCAGTACCAGCCGGTTCTCACAGGTTTACCATGTTTACTGAAATATTTAGTGCTATGGATGTTGTGGGTTTCCTACTGACAAACCATGATATAAGTGAAAGAATCTTGAAAGTGGTTCTAAGCCCCAACTCATATTTTTTTCAAAATAAAATATCTGTAGTGGCAGCAAGGTCAAAGGTTGTGTCATTTCTTTGAGGATATATCTGCCATTGGCCTATGAACATTATTTTACCTTTTTTGTCCAGGAAATTGATGCATAGATACTAATTTCATAATTGAACCCAGATGCAGACATTGCCAAAGTAAAGCCACATGACAAACATTCTGATTCCTACATAGTATGTACAGTTTTGTTGTTGTTGAGTATATGTTGTTGGCCCATTTATGAGCATCCTCTAGACCCTGAGTCTGTGACTAATTCTTTCATGTGCTACATTTAAGACATTTGAGTTCTGTTTGTTTCAGTTGCACGGACTTGCAGTCTAATCTTCATTGTTCTCGATGTTTTGAAACCCTTACAACACAAGAAGATCATACAGCGAGAAATGGAGGGCTTCGGAATCCGGTTAAATAAAGGACCTCCAAATATTGTCTTCAAGAAGAAAGACAAAGGAGGGTTGAATCTAACAAGCACAGTAAGTTGTCCGATGTCTCTGTACGGAGGCACTGCTGTTGGTAGAGCATGCTTTATGAAAGGAACTGACTGAAGAGACCATAAAATCAAACGTTTCTATCTGAATATCAAATGATTTTCATATTTGCTGTTCCAGTTATCTAGTTTTGATGTTACAGTGTCTCCTCGATATAATGCTGAATTTGGGGTCCATGCCATACCCCCTGCCTTATAGTACTGCCTGCCTTATAGTACCCGCCTTATACGCTAGTACAGGTAAATAAAAAAATAAAAAATGGGATCCACATCTGACCCGGCCTCATCTCCAAATCCGCTGTGTATTGAACAGTGTTATATCGAGGTGACACTGTATTTGCATGATTTTGTTGTTGTAAAATAGTACTTATTGCAGTCTTATTTTTAGAAACGTTGACATATTAATCATGTAAAGTTTAAGTAAATGTTATGTCTAATATTTCCCTGAACAGGTTGGTCAGTCAGAATTGGATGTAGACTTGGTAAAGACGATATTGAACGAGTATAAAATCCACAATGCAGACATCACCCTGCGGTACGACGCCACGATGGAAGATTTGATCGATGTCATTGAGGGCAACCGGGTGTACATCCCATGCATATTTTTGCTGAACAAAATAGATCAGATATCTATAGAGGCAAGTTACGCTCATGAATTCTAGTAGAATTGTCTCAAACTGTCCTTGTGAACATGTATATAGATGATTGCGATCATCTGCTTTTCTACGTGCATCTTCCATATTATTTTTTTTCTTTTCTTTTTGTGTTTCTTGTTTTTATTTATTTAATTTTGTATTTTATTTTATTTTTACATTTGTCAGTTTATACCATGAGGCAACCTGCATTACTTATAGCACTGAATGTTGCAGGAAACATGCTTGTGCTGACAAACATGATGATAACTGCAAGTTGTTCACACAGTGCATTGGGTGGGTTCAAACTCAAGACCTTTGGCTGTGAAGGCTTAATAACTTACTACTGTGCTACCATCCACCCCAAAAGTGAAGTGTGTTGCATAGTGTTGTTTTTTTTAGTTTGGAGTTTGGAGCCGCTTGCAAGATTATTTCACTTAGATCAAGGCTTGTCAGTTTAGGGCAGGAGGAAACCCACAATATCGGTGGCGCTGAATGTTGTGGTCACCTGTCAGCACTAGCTTGTAGCCTGGGTATTGTTTCTCGATGCTCTCGTATCGACTATGAGACAATAAGCACTCTAGTAGTGATCTCGAATACATGGCGCTCGTGATCTCATGGTGGGTAGGAGACCTTCGAGAAACGATACCCTGGTACAGTTCCATTGTAACAAAGACACCACTACTTCCAGGAGCTGGACATCATTTACAAAGTGCCGCATTGTGTTCCCATCTCGGCTCACCACAAATGGAACTTTGACGATCTACTGGAGAAGATGTGGCAATACCTGGAACTCGTTCGGATGTGAGTAAATTCTATTGCGACCGTGCAACTGATTTAATAAGAGTAGCAACTCAAAACTCATCTCTTCCGTGAAGCCTATAGTTAGTAGATTTTCCTTCAATTACTGTCAAATACTGTTGTTATATTTGTCTCATTAAAGTGCCACTGTAGGAAGATATCGGCGCTACATAAATGCAATGCAACAAGTGTTATTATTATGTTATGATATATTACATAAAGAAAATATTATTGCTTGACGCCATTTGCACTAATTTATCAACTATCCATGATGAAGAATATTATATGTGTTATTGAGTTGTCTTATCAGGAATGGAAATTCTCCGCTGATCTGCAGAACTCGGCTGATTTATTTGCACTGGACGTGCCTGGAGCCTGCAACCTGGGCTTGTTTTCCGCTGACATCACAAATGTCTGTCTGTTGCTGATTAAACATGGACTAATAAATTCGTTACTTGCTGCTGTTTCAGATACACCAAGCCTAAGGGCCAGCTCCCCGACTATAGTTCACCAGTTGTCTTGAAGCACGGAAAGAGTTCTGTAGAAGATTTCTGTAATAAGATTCACAGAACCATTATGAAAGAATTCAAATAGTAGGTTTTACTGATTGAATGAGCAGCGAATGATGCTACTGTTACCATGGTTACAATAAATAATGTGTGTGAGGGTTATTTGTCTTCTATTTATAACACTACTGACATTGAAAACATGTTTAATCTTCTTCAAGTTGAAGACAACCAGAGATGAAATGATAAATTAGAGCAATGATTGTTCTACCATTGACATTGCTAGAACAAGACTGTCTGGACCCAAATTCAAGGGAAATAACTCAAGCCAACTCAGATTCAAAAGCATGAGTAATTAAAGTTGGTTTAATCTCATCTTGATTTATTATAGAAACTTTTTTATCAATTGATCACCTTGTTGGTTATTATTTTGTGGTTCACAAATCATCAGGTATGGGTGAAAGATTCCTGCTGTGACATAAACAATAACTCGTTCACTGGCTTATGGTTCACATCGCAGCTGTTACCAATATATTATCACAACTCCCAACTTTATTGTTCTTGTTAAGAACTTTGCTTGATACTTTCCTTTTCACAACCCTCACGTATTAATGCAGTACTGTTATTGTGTACTCAGTACTGTCATGTACTCAGTATTGTTAGTATGTACTGTTATCATGGTCTCAGTACTGTTATCATGATCTCAGTACTGTTATCATGCACTCAGTACTGTTATCATGGTCTCAGTACTGTCATCATGGTCTCAGTACTGTTATTGTGTACTACTTCCAGTGCCTTAGTCTGGGGATCATCCGCTCGTCATCAGCCGCAGAAAGTTGGAAAAGAACACATACTCTGTGATGAAGATGTCGTACAAGTTGTTAAAAAGTGAGTCCTTTGTTTGTCAACTATGTCATGTGTATTTGTGTCTTTGTACTGTTAAGCATTTATTTTTATTTCAATGCAAACACAGACTGCTCACCACAACATTTTAAATCATATCCTAAAATTTGAATTGAATTGAACCCCCAAATATGTTTTAGTATTAAAGAACATAGTATCCGAGTATAAAAACTGAAAATTTAATCTCAGTACTTGTTTCTTTCACAGGATATGAGAAGATATCTGGTTCTGGTCATCTGACATACATCTAGCATTATTCTAAGTTGAAAACCTGATGGAACACGTATGTTTGTTGTATACTTTGAGTTGAAATTGCATAAGCCCTTGTACATTGGAATCATACCGATCTGTCGGCAGATGAACAATAGCGTCAAGGACAGTGCATTCAAAAAGAAGCATGCTATGTAAATATGAAATCATTTGTACATGCCTTCACGTGAAGATCTGATGGAAATGCAAAAGATGCTTTATACCAACACCAGGAACCGATCGTCAAAATTGTTAGTGGAATTCAGCAATGTGATGTTTTCTGTCCTCTCTGTTTTCTCTCTGTCTTCAACAAGAGGATGAAACTTGATGATAGTGGTGGGATTGATAGTGAAATGTCAGTGTGTTCTCGTTCAGCAAACATTTCTACCGTGTCTACAGGATTCATACCCAGAGTTCTACTGTGAGTGAAGCACACCGTACACATGTTACATGCGATTCTGGGCAGCTGCCAATGAACTGTGATGACAAGATGGAGGCTCTAATGTCATGGTGGTACTGAACACAGGATACTGGAGTTTCCACATCCTTCCAATTCTTCCACTGTTTCTGTTACTAGTGTTACTGTTGGCATCTGTATACATTCTTGTATACCTGTGTTACTTAATTTATGACATGCATGGCAATTTTCCGCAGATCCACCGATTTATTTGCCCTGGATGTGGCTTGGGGGCCTCAGAGTTGTTTTCCCGCTGAAATCACAATTGTCTGTCGCCATGGTCGTTATAAATATATTTGATTAAATAAACATAGCTTGGCTGTCCTGTGTTTAACAATATCATTCAAGTGTTTTGATGTTTAGGATATACTTCCACCACTAGAACTTTGTTGAACTGAATATAATTACTTACTATTCATAACTACTTCAATCTTAACACCTAGGGATCAATAGCTGTTTGTTCTCTTATAGGAAACGGTGTCACTCTACGGTAACCTAACTCCAACATAGTTCAAATCCCGCCCCCGGGGGCCCGGCATCAATGTTTGCAGAAGTTACATTTCTGACACCATATTGAAAGGATGCACTGTCTGTAGAGTGGCACTACAGTTATCATCCTTTGTCTGTCAGTACTAGCCGGTACTCGCAGGTTTACTGCAACATTCAACGCTATGGATGTTGCATGTTTCTTCCTACCCTAAACTGACAAGTCGTGATGTTAGTGAAAGATTCTAGAAAACGACTATAAACATGATAAACCCCATTAACAACAACGCCAACTTTGGCAATGGTGTAGTCTATGGCTATAGTTGAAGTTTAGAGTTACGCCATTTCACACAGGGGAAGCCAGAATGTTATCAAATTTTATTTGACTGTTTCTGTTAATTGTATTATACATGTATATAGCATGTTTCAAACCAAAAATTTTGATTTTACCTCGATAAAGCAAGATAATTGATTATACCTCCACAGAGCAAGGTTAATTTCAAACCAAAAACTTTACAATATTTATTTTTAGATTTGATCTCAACACAGGATAATTGGTCCAGAATGCAAAGATGCAATTCTAAATATATTTAGATTAACTTGTAACAACAAGCTCACAAGGTGCCGAGATCGTGTTTGGACTACTCGCCAGCTCCAGGCTGTGGGCATTGCTGGCGTTGTGTTTGTTCAGGCTTGGCGTTGCTTCCCGAAGGATTCACAGGTGTTCCAATGTGAAGGTTCCAAGGAGCCAAAGTGAAAGACGATCAGAGCGAGGTTTGGAAGACATTTAGCCGTGTAGTACTTTCTGCTGATGCAAACTTGCACGATCTTGGTGGAAATGTCAGCGCAGTATACCGGCATTGTTGTAAATGGATCTCGGATCCATGGTATCGATGCTGCTACAAGCTGGTAGATTTGGTTTGTTATTTTTTTCACAGTAATTTGTAAACTGTTGCTTTTGTTAGAGCACTGATAAACTTAGTTTCACCTGTTACATCTGTATACAACCCAGGATTCTGGCAGCCAAGTCATGCTGTTTGTTTCTTTGGCATTGCCACATATGTAGGAATGTTTGCCGCATGTAGAAATATACTACCAAAAAATTTAAGGGAACGATGATATTGATAATTTTATGTTACTTTCAAGTAATTTTAATGAAATTTACAATGCAGGCAAGAAAATGCACGGGAAATTTTATATTGCACATTTCTCTTTGCAGTTGCCTCTTTTTGAATGAGATAAATGTATCACAATTACATGTTCCCATATTTTTTATGGTAGTACAGTGTCCCCTCGATATACCCCAGACTTATAGTACCAGCCTTATAGGATAGTACAGGTAAATAACGAAAATAAAAATGTATAATCCGCTCTGTATCAAACAGCCTTATATCGAGGGGACACGGAACACATTTTTCAGTATAGATCTACATGGTTTTAGTCCAACTAGATGGATATCGTTTTTTTTTTATTGTGGTCAATTTCAAATTTTCTTTCCTTCAAATGTCGACATCAGACTATTTGGACTAACATGGTAAATTAATTATTTTTTTACTGTGTTTAATGAAATTAATTTTAGAAATTTCTGACCTAAATATTGACATTAAATTTGATGCAATTATTATGTTAATATTGTTCTTTGAGTTGTTTTTTCATTAGATCCGCAGATAAATAGTAAATAATTGATCGAGATTGATAGTTTCATATAATTATTGGCTACTTGCAGTTGCTTATGCCTTTGTATATGTAATGTTTGTGTCGTTGCTATGCATTCATGTGCTTAATCTAAAAATAAGAATTGCATTTAGGACATTTGTAGATACCGCACTTTATTACAGGCGAAAATACCAATTCACATCTTCAATCAAAAATAGCTAATATATGCTCCTCATTAGAACATTCTATCATTTTAACAAAACATTTGTCTACTACGCAACAGAAAATTGCATGCATACATACATTCATATATATGTATAAAATATGCATAGGAGATATGATCATGTGCTTTTAGGGATGAGATGAACGATAGCGATGAAGTTTTGGCACATTTTGTCCAAGTTTGCATATGTCTGGACCTTGAGGCTTCAGGGATGTGACAGAAACAGGACGTATTTTTTAAGTTCTATATACATTTTGTTCTATATGTTCACTCGTAGCCTAGTAATAAATAGTTGCCTATGTGTGAGAGATTCCCGCTGCGACGTAAAGCAATAATTCAATCAATAATAAATAATCTCCAATTCTTAGGACGGCCAACGAAAAGACTTCATTCCACCCAATTATGTTCATAAAAGAATTAAGTAGATATTGAATTGGGCAGCAATGTACTATGTACTGTCTAAGGCACTATATACTAGCAGTACCGTATTTCCAATGAGGCACTTGTTATTGTGCTTTTCAGCAATGCATTGGATCTATAATGTGGTAATGTAATACTGAGGCGTGCTGGACACTCACTCGTACATGTAGTTCAACACACTTGCAGGACGTCTTGATGGTCCATTAACTGACTTCCACTTGAATCTATCTACCACACAAGCATGCATCAATCTGGGACACAGTAAGAAGTGGATATGTATTGGAACACCACAGTACCATGAGTCATTTCCTGGCACAGAATTATCAGCGGTGAAACATATCAAGAAACTCCCCAAGAAGTAACTAATCCAATTGCTTGTGATGAAATCACCACGGACATAGTACTGTTATATCCTTGAAACCTTTACAGCCCACGGTTTAAAATGACTTTGTTGGGTGGGTAATACCGGATTGATATGACGTCCTTTCGTTGAAGACATTGGGCTGGCATCCTTGAGTACTCATCCTTTTAGAAATAAGTGTCTGCCCATACATCCACATACGAAGAAAAACACTATCCACAGTCCAGTTGTCTAGGAGGGAGGCTGAGCATCTGCAGGGGATTGCATAGGAACATTCTGAGGCTTGCCAGGAGGTTCTGGAGCCGGCTTCTTGGCCACAGCAGGGGCAGCAGTTTTAGCAGGAGCTGGTGCTCCTGCTGCTTTAGCTTCTGCAAGGACGGGAAGCTTTGAATCTTTACCAGTAGCAGCGGCGGCAGCTGCTGCTGCACCTTCGCGCTTCTTTGCACCGTCCTCCTGCTTGGGCTGAACAACTACCTCCTCTTCTACAGTATCCGGTTCCATGCCACACAACTGTAGACTGAGATCCCAGATTCTGCCTCCAAGAGCTTTGTCCTTTGCTTTTTCTTTGAGTTTGAGCGGCTTGCAGTTGACAAACATTTTGGTACCGGAGTGCTCTCTGATTTTGTCAGCAATGGCACAGTATATGATGGTCTGACTGCCTTCCTCTGGGGTCTTGAAGAGGATCCTTGACATGGCTCTCATTATGTTGCCGGTCATCCCTGGCCAGTTCCTCATCAGATCTGTGCAGCAAGGACCTACAAAGAAAGGATCATGATCATGAGATTGGAAACTTGTCATGATTAGTAATCAAAATGTGCTGGAACATTATTTACCCTGTAGACAGATAGATTGTGCATGTAAACCTCATTGAAATGTTTTATTGGTTTAACATGTTGATCCGTGTTACTTTTAGGCCTTCGTGTTACTTTTAGGCCTACGTATTGCTCAGCTACAAGCATACCACCGAAAACGACAGTAGATATTATTTATAATAGAAAGCAATTTAGATGTTAGAAGAACAACTTGACAGCAATGTCCTCGTGGCCAATTTGCATTGGATGTTTTTCATTACTTTTTCATTATGTTTTTTTCAAAAATTGTAAAATAAATAAAATTAAAATAGAATTTACAATACTCCGCCAACGTCTTTGACAAGACTTGACTGAAAGCAATGGATATAATCAAGCAGTTATACCTCTTTTGGAAAATGCTTGCGCCTGCTACTGTACACTAACTTACCCGGATGTACTGCGTATGAGCAGACGGCGTCGGTTGTAAAGCGACGATGGAATTCCACATTGAAACAGGTCTGTGCCAGCTTGCTCCTGCAGTAAGCTTTGTAGATGTCGTAGTTCTTTGTCATGGATAGATCCTCCCAGTCGAAGCTGCCCTTCAGGTAACCGTCTGAGACCACATTGATGACCCGACTCGGAGCACACTTCTTCAGCTTGTCCTTCAAAAGCATCGTCAGGTAGAAGTGGCCCAGGTGGTTGACACCGAAACAACGCTCAAAGCCGTCGCTCGTTGACGCTTTGGGACCCATGTACCCTGAAACATGCAGGACGTGCACATTTACTGTATTTTATTTCAAAATTGTCAATTGAAAGTCTTTCGGGAAAACAAACAGCACATTGCGTGGGCATTTAAAGGCTTTTCCTTTGGTTTTTGTGGCTGTCTTTATGAATGTTGATACAAATGATTCTTCTCATATCAAGGATGCAATACAGTACTCCTATGTCTGATTTATCTAAACAAAAGCTCAACTTTGAGGAGAATCGGCAATTTGCATTTCTCGAGTAAAATACCCTATCTCTAAAAACTACATATGGTTAACAATCTCTGAGCGTCAGTTCTTAACCCGAGTTTGAAATCTTAACTGATGTTTGTTTCTCTCCCAGAAACTAGGGCCTCGTTGGTGTTCATAAGTTACCTAATTATTACTTGATATATCATACCAAGCACGCATTTAGTCAATAATACGTTTTGAAACCCCTCCATACTTTCGTACAGCAGGTAAATATTTCTCTCGCCCTCTCTCCCTCTGCTAAATAATTAGGCCACCCTCCCGGACCCGGTGAGTAGGTATGACTACTGTGTGTATAAACGCCAGATGAAAGCTACTTCCGGTGACGTCAAACTACAAAGGATGCAATGGTATCCATATGCATCTTAAAGCAGTACTGGTATCTATTGTTGAACACACACACACACACACACACGAGCACATGTTAACCTCGCTTCACAGAGAGACAAAGGGTGTGTGTGTGTGTGTCTATATATATATATATAAATAATGGGTCCTTCCGGCTAAACCAGCAGTGCTTTTATTGCGTGTGTTGTGAATATAGGCATTCGGGTAGAATCTGATCCCCGAGAATGGTGGGAATGCCAATCCTGACACTGGTCTATGCTATAGTATTTTTGGAGAAATCCCTTCACAGATCGTTCTGATTTGGGCCTCAAACTAGACGCAATTAGGTGGTGATTGGATCAAGGCATTGCTTTACTCTGGCGGGCATGTCAAAGGAAAACATACCCAACAACATAAATTAAAGACCAGCAGCTGAGGGAAAGCTTTCTACCAAATTTCAGAACTCTGCTTTATGAATTTAGTGCCACTCTTCTAATGCTTCTGAAAGTTCTTGAAGAGTACCTGGAGCTTCGAGAGTATTCGTTGTTAAACTAATATACAGCTACATTTATACATGTACTAGGATGTTCAAAAGGCTACTGGCCCTTACCTCATTTTGTTGAGAACATAAACAATTTCGGTCACCATTTTAGTAAGATACTTTTAATGGTAAGTTTCCGACTTAAGTTTTGTATCCAAATTCAACTTTTATATTATTTCTTGTACTGTGGCTTGTCAGTTTAGTGCAGGAGGAAACTCGCAACATCCGTGGACCAATGATTCTAACTGAATTTCATTACAAAATGTATAACTGAATGGGCAGGTTAGCATTGTATATTTAACCAAATTACTTAAGAGCCAGTAGGCTTTGTACGTATATTAATGTTAGCTTACACTATTTTAGCAAAGAAGAATGTCCAAACGTCTACGCGTACCATTACTATTCAAGACGCAGTAGAAGAAGAATGGCACCACAATCCTCAAGCCGAGTTCTAAAATTTGGTAGAAAGCATCCCCACCAAAGATCTTATGGTCCTTAATTTATTTTGTTGAGTATATATGGAGGGACGATAGAATACAGATTCATATACATCCGTACATGCTGGTATGCGCGCACGCGTTCAATCTGCTTTTACATTCTCTTCATGCCTACTAAATCATTTACAGTACAGAAAACCGCAGAACAAAAACATTGAGACTACAGTCTACATAGCGGTAGATTACGTCGACAGATGTATGCGCGCGCGGCGGTGTAGGTGTGTGTGTATACATGACAATGGTCCCCCTTTGAAGTACACATTAACTTGTTATTTTAACAATGCTCCAATGACGGTTGTCGGGGTAACATAGGTAACGAACAGCAGTATACAATAGTGCCTTGTTTATTCTTACCAACACAGATTATATATTATCTTCCAATCATATACACATATCTTTGTTAGCATCTTGCACCAAGTGACGTCTTTCGGTAACGTATCATTTCTCTTCTTGTCATGGATATTATATTAGTATAACCATGCATGTTGTTGCCACTACTTCAAATTAGGGCTTCCGTCCGTTTGGAAACAATTTCTTTTCGAGATTTTATAGGATTTTGAAATACATTTTTGTGAAGAAAGGAATTGTGTAGTTACCAATGTAAAAATAGTGAATCACTAGTATTTGTGAACACGTTCGAATATGGCTCTATCATACCTGCATTGTTGATGAGAACATGGAGCAGGTTCTCCTTGGAGTTGAAAGTGTCGACGAAATCCTTGATTGATCGCAGATTTCCGAGATCCAAGATCTCAGAAAAGACGTTCTGATTGCCAGTCTTCTTCTTGATGCTTCTAGCCACGGCCTCTCCCTTGTTCCGGTCCCGTATCCCCAGTATGATCCGCGCTTTCCTCTTGGCCAGTTCTATAGCTACAGCCTTCCCTAGACCTGTGTTGGCACCTGTGGAATAAAGAGCATTGTATGTAGGAAGCACACCAAGTGAGGGCAATGTAAATGTACGTTGATCATGACATAGGAAACATAAATAACGAAGAGTACAGTACAAATGTACGTTAACCATCATATATGAAAGACACCAAGAAGACTACAATTGCAAATATACGTTGACCATGATATATGAAACACAAAACGAGGAGTGCAATTGCAAATATACATTGAAATTGATAGACTAAAATATAGAAAGCTTAGTACGTTGATCATAATCTATGAAAGACATAACGAGGAATGAAACGCAAGCATACATGGACCATGATCTATGAGACACATAGAGGAGTATAATGCAAATGTGCGTTGTGCTATATGAAACAGAGAAGTGCGATGCAAATAAGTATGCGTTAATCGTGGTGTATGAGGGCAATGCAACTGTATGTAGGTCTAAGATCAGCGTTAGGCCAAAAACAAACTGCAAAACAAATTAATGCATTGCATGTGGAGTGTACGTATGCTTCTAAATTAGTCAACATGTAATAAAAAGTACCTTCAATTGAACAATGTCATCCAGAATAATTACATATTATATACCGTGTGCCTTGTTACAAGTCTGGCCTCTAGAAAGAACACGAAGGAGAGAAATCGATTACGATGAGGTTAATTTAGCACTAAGTAGAGGTGGGTAACGACATTAGGAGGAAACATAGTCGGCATGCAAAGGATGCCATTTCATGTTCATCATCGTTCTACAACCACTGGCTGCTGCTCCTGTCTATACAGACTGATAGTGATACTGCTGACAGGTTTATTAGAAGCAAGGTCATTAGCAACAGCCAGGCCATGGACGTTCCATGCAGTGCAGTTTGAGAGCTCTTGGCGAAATATGTTTGCATTTGCACATTTGTATAGGTTCGTACTTTGGATAAATAAAAGATTGAATCCAATTGTGGGTATGCGTCTGTCCGTGGTATCTGCATGAATATGAATATTATATATGCTTCCTCAAATCAGTTCAGTAATTAGATGTTAATAACAGTTATTAAGATGCATGTATTTTAACGTGAGGAGATAGGGGTGCGGAAATGTGGCGTATGTTCCGTCCCGTATGCATGGTGTTGATGTAATTGATAATTGCATCCACAAGACACTGTGAAGTTTACTCTTGTACGCTACATATAGAATGCAAAGATAAGTTTCAGGTGATTGTGTTTTAAATAGAGGAAGAACTGTAGGCCTAGTTGGTACCAACACCATATAAATCCGGCACAAGCTTGCTAGGGTAACTATACCTTTGCAAACCTGTGGGGAATTCTAACTGTAGGAAGTACAGCTGACGTTCCTAAGTGCTAGAGCATAATGACCGCCATCTTGTTTACCCGCTGGCACAAGCTATCCCTGAACTTCATATACCTGGACAACTTGCATCTGGCATGTTTTACTCTAGCCTGGAGTCTTCCTCCTCCTCCGATCATTTCCTCCTCCTTACTCCTCCATCAACTCCCCCCCCCCCCACCCCCTCCCCCAAACGGACCCTCATCCGTCTGTGCTGCAAAGGGCACCTGACAGTGCCAATGTAATCTAGCTACCTGCTCCTAAAAATACGCTTGAACAGTGATAACAACCGGGCAGGAGACATCACTCGTGTTCTATCCTATACCTATAGTCTGCAACTTCGTGATTCCAGCAACTACGACCACAGTGGCATTACTGGCTGTGTGTTCTGCACTCAGGTGGGAGGTGGTATAAGAGAGGAGGTGGATGCGTTAAGAGACTATAAGCATATTTACAAAGTGGCATGGAACATAGGGTGGTAGGACGATATAAGATGGGTTGATAATGGTATGTAATGACAGCCTAGGTTTAATTTAAACATATTTATTGACCAAAATGTCATGAGATTGGATAAAAGCTAGACGCTTACGAGATCCGCTCTCTAATAAGTTACAAAGATATTAGCTTATGTGTGCACGCCCTATGCGGGTTTTGCAATGGCTTGATTTGTTCTTGAAGTGTCCTTGAATGTCTATCATCGCTGTAGTATGAGGTCTTAAATATAGCGATACCTTGCCACACTATACCAATTGTGTGTGTGTGTGTGTGTGTGTGTGTTTGTGTGTGCGTGCGTGTGTATGTGTGTGCGTGTGTGTGCGTGTGTGTGTTTGTATGTGCGTGTGTGTGTGTGTGCGTGCGTGTGTGTGTACGCACGCACGCAAGGGTGGCACCCTTGAATACTACATATAATATCTGCAAGTAGATGATGCACGTGGCGTAGGGTTCATTTCATTACAACTTTCAAAGTATGTACGCTATTGATTTGTACCAATACCAACTCCATACGAGCAAATTATAGTCTATATCACAGACACTGTTCTCAATCAAAGGATAAAGAATTTCAGAGGCTCCTTTCATATAAATATAATACCCATCAGTAGAATATATTTTAAATCATTTATTTTCACCCTCTGAGACTATGGATAGTCTAGAGCAAATTAGACTACCGCAAGGAATCAAAATTAAATGAGTAGAATGCTAACTCACTACAACCAATGGTCCTAGTATAATGAGCTAATAATATACAGTATGAGTAATGTCGCTAGATAGACTAACGACCAAGTTAGCATAGACTACCATATCAGCATGAACATGACCAGTATACATCTCATAAATATATACACTGTTTTCAAACAGTACAGCACGTATATTAGTTACCGACAACGACACTAATATCAATATAATTTAGTAGAAACCGCTAAAGCTGGCAGTACCGAGTCATCGTCTCTAAATAGAAGAAGCGATGCACGAAAGTTTCGCATTAACGAAAACATACACGTCTGTCGGCTGGGAAAACATGGTATACCAGAAGACACACCAATGCCAGTTGATGATATGGGTCCTCTTTGTTTTTCCAAGATCGTAAAGCGCTACACAAATATACCAGGTTACCGCGAGTTATGGCTTAAATATGCGTGGAAAGATGTGCACGTTTGAAAACAGTGTGTATGTTGTATGCGATATACTGATAATAATATATGGCAACAACAAATTGAGAGATGCATGATGATTAAACTGTCACATTCTGAGTTTAACTTGTACGATGTATACACATGAAAATCAAACATGCATACTTTTGATTGATTTACAAAACTGGTTTATGTTAATAATTAATAATTATTCATATATGCATTGATAACTTATAATAATAATAATAATAATAATAATAATAATAATAATAATAATAATAATAATAATAATAATAATAATACCGGGTAACTAGCTACTGTGAATGTGTTAAACATTTTGATAATTCCAAGCACATTCCCATTTTTTGATGATCGAGCACCTTCTGACATACAAACACTTTTCTCGTTATTATAAGTCTGGAAGCAATCTATGTAATAGCAACGCTAAATCACAATACCTGACATATAGACCCTATATAGCGGAATGTTCGCTCAATCTGACATTTCTATTTCTATTTCCAACGTTTCTGTACGTTATGGGTGGTTCCTGTGCTACACATGTGCACGCCAAACAGATTAAATTGTTCTATTGTTAAGTCTTCCTAATATACAATCTCCGTGGAGACGTTTGATGAGTCACTCCTCCATGATCGCGGTAACAATTCCAATCTCAACACACATATATCCTACGATCTCCCAGCTGTATTATAGCATTGCATATGCATGAAGAGTATAGCTGTGGATAGCATATACCGTCGCCCATAGCATTCCTGTATACACATTTAAGGAATCTGTGATATATTTGTAATTAGAATGCGATACTATACATACTGTAAGAGTCTACCCCTTCGTATAACCCTGAATCTCTTTCTTTCTCTCTCTCTCTCTCTCTCTCTCTCTCTCTCTCTCTTTCTCTCTCTCTCTCTCTCTCTCTTT